>VUYV01000189.1:233875-244168 GCA_008711295.1 Anarhynchus alexandrinus | reverse complement strand
GTAGTTGTAGAGGGTGATAAGGTCTCCCCTCAGCCTCCTCTTCTCCAGGCTAAACAACCCCAGATCCCTCAGTCGTTCCTCATAAGGTTTGTCCTCCAGACCCCTCACCAACTTAGTAGCCCTTCTCTGGACACGCTCCAACACCTCAATGTCCTTCTTGTAGTGACCTGAACACAGTACTCGAGGTGAGGCCTCACCAGTGCCGAGTACAGGGGGATGATCACTTCCCTAGTCCGGCTCACCACACTATTCCTGATGCAGGCCAGGGTGGTGTTGGCCTTCTTGGCCGCCTGGGCACACTGCTGGCTCATACTCAGCCGGTTGTCCACCAACACCCCCAGGTCCTTTTCTGCCAGGCAGCTTTCGAGCCACTCTGCCCCCAGTCTGTAGTGCTGCATGGGGTTGTAAGCTGTCTTTATCTCAACCCCCAAGTTTTCTCACCTTTAGCCTATCAGTTCTCTCCCCCATCCCACTGGGAGGGAGCGAGTGAGTGGCTGTGTGAGGCTTAGCTGCTTACTGGGGTTACCCCAAAACAACTGGTCACCGTTGTCCTCTTCAGTGGAGAGATGTTGACTGATAGTTCTGTCTCTCCTCTTGAAGTGGGGAGCTATAATATTCTATAGCATGAATACTATGCTACCTACACTTCAATCCTCATCAGCCCGTACATGCACATGGTGAACACAGGAGACCTTATCAGAATATATATTTCTGGTAGAACAGTGTAGTCATCATAGCTTCCTGCCACCTCATCATGTTTTCATATCAAAACTTTCATACACATAGCAGTTTCATTTTACTAAGCTAATAATAACAACCTATACATCTTATATGTCAGCAAAAAGATTCCCAGAGCTCTAGCTATGAGCAAAAGACAAGAGTGGAAAAATTTATGCTACACAAGGGTGAGTGAGATGAGAAAGCCTATGCTCAAGTACAGGCCTGCGTTAGTCTAAGTAGGTGTATGACAGCTCAGATGGCGCTACCGTTATTGCGGTGTTTCTAGCCAGGGTATCCAATGAGAGAAAGGAGAGGTGGGTAATACCAGTGAACTGGTATCACATAGTTCACTTCTGTTCTCACTGTCAATGTAGGGCATTCTTTTGATGTAGATGACAGTATCCCTTCCCGCCTGATTTATACTCTTTCAACTGCTCCAATTCCCCTCAGGAATCTCTTGTGCAACAGTCTAATCTCACTGAGCTGAACTGAAATGTAGACTATGCTCCCTTCCTAGAGAATAAGAACAAGGTACAGTTTCCCTTTCATTTGGTGCTTTAGTCAGACCTCAAGTTATAGCACACAAAGTTCAGCAGGATACCTACATAAGTACTGAAAGAGCCAGGTACGCACTGGAGAGAGGCTTGGCATCACTCTTGCTTCTCAAGAAGGGCAGCTGAATCAGCACTGAAGCCAAACTGAAATATCACTGGCTTGTACACTACTATAGCCCTCAAGCAAGTGTAGAAATGACAACAATTGTGGGTGTTAATGTTTCCTGAATTCCTTCCGTAGTATTTGCAACTCGCTCAGGGTTTTACTCTGACAAAACCAGAAAACACAAAAAATAATCCACCACACCAAAAAAATGTGTTTCTTTGCATTACTGAAAAATCAAAGTTATTAGAAACACAAATTATGTTAACAGTACTATATGAATACCCCACTCAATCATTTTAGTTCCTTGTACAACAAGGCTATTAGTCTTAAAAGTTTAAGCTGACATCATAAGCTTTTGGTCAAAGATTTCCATCCGTTTCCACAGGCTCTTAGTCTGAACCTAAGTCTGTAAGAACCTATTAGTTTTGCAGCTTCTACTCATCGTTTTTCTTTAACCACAATAAGAATGAGAACATGAAAAAGATTCACCATTTATTTTACGGAGACAATGATTTCTTAGGACATTTTGGCAAGCTGGTAAAGCATCTTCATCAGCATATTTTCACAGGTGAGACATTGCCTACTCATAACTGGCAAATCCTCTTCAGTTTAGAGCCAGCACATGCATCTCTGTAGGTCAGACTGTCACCCTTTGCCCCCTTGCTCTGAGAGCAGCTTGGTTCATGTGAGTGAGATCAGTGCATGGGGCAAGGTACTAACAAATGAGAGAAAGGATATTTAAATCTCATTGCTTGGAACTTATTGTTTAAATTTAAAGCACAGAACTCTGAATCCAGAAGAGAATCACAGTCTCTGATAATAACTAGTGTCATTATGTTTTCCTTAAGCTTTTGATTCAGTCTATTGAGGGACATTCCACTTCCTTTTCCCTCTCTATCCAAAAGAAAACAGACCTTAAGTGGATCAAACTGTTTACCCTATAATTTACCACCTTTCCCAATATCTTCAACAGCATCTTTTAGCTGATCAGAGCCAAGGCTAATATCCAGACAAAATCTGTTCTCTGTCCTCCAGTACTAGACTAAAGAGACATTTCACAAACAACAAGGTTTCTTTTTAAGTAGCCATCCATCAAAAATATATTTTTCCTCACTACTTTGGCCTTGAAAACACTGTATTTTCCAATTTCCTACATGCTGCTTAACGTTATGCAGTGTCAGTCACACCACATAATGTCATTTTATATAGCAGGTCAGCAGGAACTGCCATGTTCAGAGATACCTGATATTTTGCCAAATCATTTGGCACATCTCACATTCTCATCAATTTGAATTACTGGTAGATCATTTCAAAAGAGAGACATAATTATTGGCAACCATTCAGAAAATGGCAGATAGTCCACTGAGTGCTTTGCTGGCCTTCTCATCCATCTATAAACTGCAAGATAGACAGATTTCCCTAAAACAATATGACTGTATGTCAGATTAATACATGTGCAATTTTAGCTTACATATACTATCTTGGGGAAATGCTCTGCAATTCTTCCTTACAGTGAGTAGTACTGCATTCTACAGTTTCCCTAAAGGCAGCTCATAATCAGTGTTATTAGGAATACCAGATTCTGACCCTGAGGCTGAGATTATGTAATGCTTGTTAATTGATTCAAGTATTAATTCAACACCATATAGTTTCTAGACTAAGTATATCTTTCATTCTTTCAAACATTTAATTCTTACGGTAGTTCTACACCAACTACAGTAACTAAAGCACTCTTTACATCTCTAGATGAACTATCTTTACAACTCTAGATGAACTGTCCCTTTACGATTATGCACATCTATTTTTGTGTCACCTTAAACACATTGCATGTAGGAACACAATAGGTAAACAGCACCAAATTGATGGTTAAGGTTAATTTCCAGTTATAAAAACAAGAAAATTCTTGAAGAGATCACAAAACCCACAATATACGTATCATAACATTGGTCAACACTGAGACAGTTTTAGGGGATGACATCTCCATGGAAAATACTGCTGCAAAACAATGCAGAGAGCTTCTATGTAGAAAATCTCGCAATAGGAAACTGCACAGGGAATTGTCAACTGACTACAGTTCAGTAACAAGAAATATGAAATTAGACTGGAAGAGCATTGATTTTAAAGTTAAAAATACAAGGTCTTCACCTAGTTGCAAAACAGGCTCCTATACGGACTGCAAAGCAGTATTGGTTCAAAACTAAATCAGTTAGAGGCTAAAGATCTGTAGTGAGTTCACACTGATAAACATGTGAGCCAAGAACACAGACCAAGAACTGAAGTCTGATGGATCTGACAGACTATGTGTTTGGGGGATATGCAGAAAGCTTGCAGATGCCTGCAGACTCACCCAAGGGCACCCAGTGAGATCCTATACTGAAATGTCAACACACTATTTGTGAAATGTAAGCGTCCAAGCACAGGGGACTTGACATTTTCATGGTTTCCTTTGCATAACTACTTTCATCAAGTATGGTTTCCTTATTTAAAAGCCTTGGTTTCAGTAAATCACAATAATTAAAAAACAGGCATAATAGACATCTATATAGTTAGCAAGCCAAAGTTGTAGCATGTTCTCCAAATAAATGTCAAATCCAAAGACCCTCAGAAATTAATAATAAGACTATCTGCACCCTGAAAGACTATAAAAAGGAATGTTCATGGTGTTTGACTGATGACAGCAACAGAAGCTGGCCATTCAGTGTATGTTTGTATAGATAATAGGAAAACTGAGGCTGTAAACTTAATTCCCACATTGAAGGAGGTGTAGTAAATGGCTCCTCTCAGCCAGGGAATGACAGCAGTTTGAGACTGAACAAGAATCTTTCCCCATGATTGGAAAAATAGCAAAAATTATTTCAGATGAGACTATTTTAGCCTGTGTGTGGAATAAAATAATCTTTAAATGTCTCAAGGCAGCTAAAGAGTTACTCAAAACCAAATCTAATTTCTACTTACGGTTTTATTAGCCCCAGAGAGTCAAGTGTAAGAAGTTTGAAAGCAAACCCGAAAGCTACATGGTCTCATGGACTGCTAAGAAGGCATTTTGCTGTCAGACACAGGTGCCACCTGTTTAAGATGAATAAGTAGTCCACAAAGCAAAAGGAAAAAGAAAGCAGAAGTCAGAGTTTGGAGAGAAAAGGAACAGCTGTGTATTAGAGGCAACAGAACTATTCCTCTGTAATTCTTGGTCAGCGGAAGGGCCAACACAGGACTCAAAGTTAACAAAACTCATAGTCCTATATCCTCTGTACTCTGCAAAACTGTTCTATTAAGAATGTGAATTATATATCCTTTTAATTTTTGAACTTAGAAAGAAACTAAACAGTGTGTGAGGAAAGAAGGGAGAAACGTAGCTTCATATGTATGAAAAGTGAACATACATACTACTACTACTATTGGTCTAGCTACCTAGCCTTTTACCTGCATTAGCCGTGTTCATAAAATACCACCCACCAATAATTTTCATCCAGTAAAAATTTCTGAGACTTTGAAACACAGTTTAATCCCAAATAATACAAGATACTGATTCCTTATTATTTAAGCCAATCAATTATTTCATTGAGGTTATTATATTTTCACTTTAATTTCATGCTCCATTTTGAGGAAAAAATATTAATTTTTCATAGAATGCAAAAGTAAAGTCAAATTTTCTAATTAGATATCTTTTTTAATTTTAAGAGATTCAAATTTCTTTATATTCTTATTCCTAGCAGAATACTAATTCATCAGAGCAACCTTCAGCTAGTTCTGTTGCACATTTAATATATGTATGATTGCTTTTTGTTATGAAAGTTAGGAAAGAAACAATAAGATACACAAAAGTCTATCAAAACTGGGATCAATCTGAATGAAGTTGCCGCCATTCTTTGGCTGTGAAACGAGATCCCAGCCTGGGGAAGTTGGGGGGGACACTCATGAGAAGGAGGCAGCAGAAAATGGGTGACAGCAAAACTAATTTCACACAGTTTTCATTTCCATTCTTGAATAAGAATGAATTCCCTGGATTTGAAAAATATTTTTGCGGGATACACTGGATAAAATAATTCTTACCTTCACAAACTGATCAATGTTCTTTTTGGATTCTCTTCTCCAAAGGGAGAGCAATTCCTATCTTTCTAGAACATAAACATTTCAGAATGACTCATGTGTTTTGACAAGCTATCATATAAGTGGGACTAAATATCACAAGAGTATTTATCAAAGCATAAAAATACTCTGCATAATATAAACCTTATAAGCAAGCAGTTTATTATTTTTATAATTAAATGAAATCCCTCATCTCAAAAGAATTACATTTTGCAAATTTTCAGTAGAAAATGTTTGCTTAAGATGTGGTGAAAATAATTTTTTTATATCACATTGTAAATTGAACAATGGCATGTGTCTAAAAATGGACTTAAACTCAATATTATTTGTAATAGCACTTTTCTTTCAGTCACCTTCTTTTCCCCCAGGTGAAGTTCCCTATAAGTGAACCACCTCTTTTCTCCATTGACTATAAAAGCAGCTGTGTAGTGAAAGTAAGTAAGAGTAGACACATGAATATGACACCAACATTTCTTTACAGACTTTTCCTGTTATATAGGCACTTCAGCTGATGCTGCTATCATAATATTACTAATTTGGAGTCTATCCCAGACAAAACCAGTACAATGAATAACAGTTTTCTTTTCTGGTCAGAGCTGAAGCAAAACAAAAGGTTTGTTGCACAGAGGAATGTGAATTCTTTCTAATTTTGTTTCCACAAATATAAAGTCAAGCAAACATTTTAAGTCAAGCAAAATATTTCGTTTTCTCCCCCAAAAAATATTTTTCTCCCTTTCTAGGATTTAAAGAACAGCAGCAAACTTGGACATAAGTTGTCAACGTGGGATACAACTACGTACAATCCTTGTGCCTAGATGTTCATTTTTCCACAAATGTGAGCATTAGGTCTCAAACAGCCACAATTTGAAAAGTGCAGTGGAAAAGACTACAAAGCCTTTCACAGTCCCTCTACTGTCTACAAACTATACTGGATAGATAAGGAAATTTGGAATTCCTTCTAACTCCCACTGAATTACTGTAATTTGTGTTTCCATTAAAAAGTAGTTATATATCTCTTCTCATCAGAAAAGGAATTTCAGTATCAACATGAAGAAAAAAATGGAGGCTCTACAGTCTTCTGAAAAAGGCAGGCATCTACTTCATTCCAAAATAGTAGATGTGTTCTTTCAACATTATAGTTCAACTTTAATGTCCATAGAATCTGACTCTTACTTACATCCTTCATTGTTTATAATAGCTCCTGCAAACTAATTCATCTGTCTGTTTTCTACTCGCATTTGGAATAGCTTTATAGAACACAGAGCTTTCAATTGCATTGTTATAGCACATAAAATCACAATCAAGATCTTATCTAGAAACAAGAAGGTACTTTGGTAGGGGGACCTTTACCTGACAAACTTACATTTTTGGACTAATGCCATAAGCAGTTCTGCACATGCCTATCTACCTGTAGCATAAAGTCTCCAGCCTTGGTTGACTGCAATGCAAACACAAGTGTCAAGCTTCACAGACTGAATTGCAAGATCCAAACTGATAATTGTGGAAAAAGAAAGGATGAAACTGAAAATAAGATCACTTAATTATATAGTTGGGTATTATATAAGCACAGTACAGGCTGATGGCTCCTGAAGGTTACTAATTATCATTACTATTTTAAGTAACATCTTCTGTGTGGATATAAGCCACCACTTGTTCATACACTTTGCTTGTTACAGGTATCTTAATGAAGTTGGGCTCCAAAAAAGATCTTCCTTTTGTTTTTAATTTTGAAATTACAATAAAAAAATAATTTAGTGATCATCTTTGTTCCATCCTGGTACTTATTTCAATAGGACCATTTTGTGCTTAAAGTTGAAAACGTATTTTAGCACTTCACAGAATTAAGCAAGAACATATAATCCAGAGGCAGTCCTGTGAGACATGGTCAGACAGACACAGGCAGCATCCCTGTGGTTCATTCAAAGAGGTTCTCTATGGAATATTAACTAACTATAAACCCTCTCCTGCACACACAGAGAACTTTGCAGCACTATGGCAAAGGACGACCTGATAAAAACATTGTTTGCCAAGGTCCTGTGTGAACAGATCCCACACTTTCTCAAGGGGTTGCACAGAACTGATAATATGATTCGGAATGGGATGCTGTGCTGTGGAGTTAATAAGACAACACTGCAATGCCCCCCGGTACAGGGAAAGGCAGATGGCCTCAGCATGTTTTCATGCTTGGTCAGGTGTTATTAATCTATGACCAAGAGAGCAGGTGGCTGTCATAAATTGCAAGACTTTTCCACAAATCATTCAGCTATCCAAAGAAGACAAGTACCTGAATATGCTTTTATTATGTCTTTAAAAAAAAAAAAAAAAAAGAAAGAAAGAAAAATGAGGAAGAGATTGCAAGCAAATGTTATTTAAAGTTTAGATAATGGTGCATAGTGGAAGAAGGAACTGGAAATGCTACATCCAGCAGGCTCCTGTGTCTCAGTCCTTTGCCCATTAAAAATTATATGAAGCACATATTCTTGAACTAACAAAGCTCTACTTTCAATGCAAATGCAATTCAGGAATAACTTAAAAACGCAGTTCAGTGATGCTGGACTGGAGAGTTTTTGAGCCCAGCATTCTGCTGCCAGTGAGCTTTACCATTTATTATTTGCACCAAGAGGCTGACTAGGAGCCTCACTTGCCATCAAAGATGCTGCCATACCCAGAGCCTATTAGTACAAAAGTAGCAAGAGACAGGCAGTCCTCGGAGGAGATAACTATCAACTTAGAGAAGAGACCCAGAGAGAAATGCTGACAATGTTTCTCATCTGTAGAACAGGGAAGGCAGCAAATCCCAAAGGTCCAATTCTGAGGAGCTCAGCTCCCACTTAATCATGCAAGCTAAGGATCCACGTTTGCTAAGGATCCACATTTGCAGAACTGCTCTGTTTTCAGCAGCTCCTGTGCATGTCCAGACTAAAATAAGGAAGCCAAGCTGGAAAGTGAATCCCTGTATTCCATGATCCTGTCCAGTCCTCTGACCAAAAAAGTGACTCCTACCACCGCAACAGTCTTACCACAAAGCCAGCCCTGCCACAGTAATGTAGGTGATTTTACAGAAGCATGAATCCTGCGTGAGGTGAAGAGGAATAAATGAAAGCAGTATTGTAGAAGGTGGTACCTTACTGCTGAACTACTATCTCAAGTATGCTTGAATACAATTAATATATGCCATAATATTTTAAAATTGTCCTTTGACTTATTGGCATTTTATCTGCATAGTTAAAAGCAGCTCTGCTATATGCACAAGCGATGCAATGGTTTATTGACATCTCTTGCCTAATACCACTGGCATTTGTTTTTTTAAAATGAAATAATTTTTGCAACCTTAATTCAGTTTGCCCTAATTGTTAAATAATTTCTGCCACATTTTTAACAAAACCCTCAAGGCAAATAAAAATTGACTCTGTGTGCGCAGCTTCAATCTGAACAAATTTAATCTAAACCATTAATGCAGAGAAAGTGGTGTGTAAGAGGCAGAGACAGAATCCCGGGGGCTCTCTGGGTAACAGGGTTATCTTACTTGTGCATCTGGTGCCTCATCCAAGGAGCTCTAAAACTCTGAAGTTACAAGTCATAAGTCCTGACATCAACGTGCGCTTCTGTGCAATAAGTTGTGCAGAACCACAGCAATAAGGTAATAAGCAAAAACTAGTGGAACTTATAAAGCTTTAAGAAACTAAAATATAATCTGAGGATATTAATTTAAGACTATGGGGATGGAATTCTTTGCATTAACTTAAAACCATTTGTGGCAGATGGCTACAGGGGAACAACCAAGCAAAACCATATACATAAGAAAATCCTTTTGCTCCATATTTACTTTACGATAAGAGGTGACATCTCAGTGAGTTTTCCTGTGACAACTACTGTTAATAAATTTTAATGCATTTCTCTTCAAAGATACAACTATTATAGCAATATAAAAAGATGGTTCAAGGAAACAAACAAAATTATTTTACTACGCAATATGTTAAAGAACACCCACTACTTGATTAATTTAGGACCTTAGAGAAATGTTTACACGACAGTTTTTATAGAAAGCTAGACTGTCTTATGTGGTTGTTTCCCCTTTTGGCTTACTTGTTTTCTAGGGCCTACAAAGGCTTTAGTATGCTGTGGTATTCATTCCTTGCCTCTTACTCTTCAGATTCTACTTTAGATGCAGACTGACAGAAGTTTTTAAAGCTCTCCTTGGATCATAGGGGAAGGAAGAAAAAAAAAAAAAAGCACCAAATTTAACCAGGTGTTTGGAAGAGGTTCTGAATTAATTATCATTCTCTCACTTTTATTGTAACATTAAAGGAGGAATATAGAATTTTTCCCCCTAAATCTAAGCCTAGAATAGTGCTTGTTCAGCATGTCAGTGACAAACAGGAACATTTAAAAATATTCAGCTTTTAAAAAAGCACAAAACCACAAACATAAACCACATATCCTCTTGACAGTAGGTTCCTCTGAAGGATTACCATGGTAAACTGTAACCCAAGCTCCAATTGCAATGTTCTCTGAAAGAACATATTACGCAAAACCTCATGTAGAAACAAGACACAGATGGCAGATTATTGTCTAGTAAGAGAGCCTGTCACATAATAAGCAGGACAATCTCACCAGGATAGTATAGGAGAGAATTTACACAATGGGGATTTTATATTAAAGCACTCCTGGATTTTAAAAACGTCACTAGTTTTTATTTTAATAATAAAGGTATACTTTTAATTTTTTTCCTCTTCTCATTAACGAATCTGCTTACACTTTTACTTTGCTCAGCCTCAACAGCAAAACTAATTTTACCAGTAAGCAAAGCTACACAAGAAAAAAAAA
>VUYV01000189.1:205088-232326 GCA_008711295.1 Anarhynchus alexandrinus | reverse complement strand
AAAAAAAAAAAAAAGCACCAAATTTAACCAGGTGTTTGGAAGAGGTTCTGAATTAATTATCATTCTCTCACTTTTATTGTAACATTAAAGGAGGAATATAGAATTTTTCCCCCTAAATCTAAGCCTAGAATAGTGCTTGTTCAGCATGTCAGTGACAAACAGGAACATTTAAAAATATTCAGCTTTTAAAAAAGCACAAAACCACAAACATAAACCACATATCCTCTTGACAGTAGGTTCCTCTGAAGGATTACCATGGTAAACTGTAACCCAAGCTCCAATTGCAATGTTCTCTGAAAGAACATATTACGCAAAACCTCATGTAGAAACAAGACACAGATGGCAGATTATTGTCTAGTAAGAGAGCCTGTCACATAATAAGCAGGACAATCTCACCAGGATAGTATAGGAGAGAATTTACACAATGGGGATTTTATATTAAAGCACTCCTGGATTTTAAAAGCTTTTATTTTAATAATAAAGGTATAATTTTAATATTTTTTTTTNTTTTTTCCTCTTCTCATTAACGAATCTGCTTACACTTTTACTTTGCTCAGCCTCAACAGCAAAACTAATTTTACCAGTAAGCAAAGCTACACAAGAAAAAAAAAGGCATATTTTGAATGAGGACAGAAAGTCAGTTTCAAAGTTTCACGGGTAAAAGCTCTCTCAAAAAAACTCTTATGTGTCAACTACAGTGTTCCTATTCAATATAAATGTTTAGAATTTATAAATTTACATTTCTAATTAAACTCATTTTGAAATATTATAGGCACACATTATATACAAGAGTATAGAATGAAAAGTTTAGAAAAGGCAGTTTCACTCAAGGACAATGAAATATGTTTTCCTCAAAAATTCCCAATGCTGATACTCTTCTAACTTGAATCCAGTGAACTAAACACAACACTGCAATACTGGCATTTGAAAAACTTATTCAATTTTTTTTTTCTATATTCTGCACTTTTAATAGTTCTTTGCAATCCTGCTTCTCGCTTCTACAGTGTTTTGGGGACAGGATGGTTTAAATAAGTGAACAAATAAAAAAAAAAACAGCTAGATCCACCCTGTGTTTCAATCTGGACAAGAAGACAATGCAAAATTATCAACTGCAATACACGCATATTTAAGCAAAAGTATCCTTTCATTACAGAGCCTTCTGGTCTAACACAATCTTACTCCCAGCAAGGAAATAAGTGGTTCTTTTTAGCTCAATGGAGTTCTTCACTCTTGTTCACCGAGCTGCTCTTTGAAAAAAATGGTAAGAACTGAGAAGACAGGACTGAGAGAAGAGACTAAGCCTATACGACCATTGAGAAATCACTCCTGGATTTGTATCTTCAGTGTGAGGGCCCCAAGAAAGATTGTGTTAGTAAATTTGCTAAGTACCTGCTAAACATACTTTAGAGAAGACACCAGCAGATGCTAATAAATACAAACCAGCACTGATGTTTGAAGGTAAAGGAGTTGTGCTATTTCATTTACAATCCAGCTGCAATATGATTGTTTTTCCCGTCAAACCAAAGGCACTGTTTTCTGAGGGGTGCATGGATTAAAACCCAAACAAACAGAAGAACCACCTCACTATATTTAATTGTAACGACAGTTTTTTGTCAGCAAGGTCATTCATTAACTGCAGCACCACAATAATTGCCTCTATTGTTTATTGCATGGGTTGCCCAAGACTTGATATTCTGTGACAGCATTGTTGAGTAGTAGAAATTGGACAAAATTCCGGCAAACAATGTCGTCATGAATTGCTATTTCTTATCTGCTTGCAATAATAGATTTATCACTGTGGGCATTTTCTAGATGGAGACTAGTGGCCTTAATTTTACATGTAATCATTAAAATCTAATTGGTGTGAACTTTCCTTGGAGCAGACAAGATGTCTAATATAATAGTAATTACTGCTTAAAACTTACATTATCCCAGGCTATCATAAATGTACAGGAAGAAGTAGTGTTATGACAGGCAGAATCTTAAAATAAACAGAAAATCACAAGATATGGTTATTGGAGAGGAGCAAAATCAGCAAAGAAACTTTGGTCATTGAAGAGGAGCAAAATCCCACATAAATCATTATGAATAGGTAGTGTTGAGGAACTGGGGATGGTTCTTCCTGCGATGCACAGGTCTGCAAAGCTTGACAATATTAGCCTCAACATTTGAAGCACTACTGTCAGATGGATATAGAGCTGCCTGTGAGCAAATAACCCCGACAGACCCTATCTGGTACAGTCCATGACACAGTCAATCTGTAAGTAAATGCAAGTTGACGACCTTCTTTCCTCAAAAAGCCAGTTCAGAATATTGCATGCCAGAGTATTTGAGAAGTCATGTTGATGTATTGAGGCAGATATGTTTCACAATTATGAGTTTCATGGACTGTTTAGCAAAAGAGATTAGCTTATACATTCAAAAAAATAAAAGTTTACCTTCCCACAATGTCTTTTGAATTGTAGAATTTAACACACAAAAGCCAAATTTCCACTTAATCAAGAATCAGAAGGATTTAAGTATTAACATTACTATCTAGACTAAATGGTGATGAGCTTATATAAATTCTTTACATAAATATGTTATGCACAGATATGAGCCAAGAGACAACCAGCAATATAAGAGCACCAAATAGTCTCAGGGAATATGCATAGATTCCAGAATGAGACCCCTTTACTAAAACGTACATCTCTCAGGCAGACACTTTTGCTGGGAATAGCTTAAATGAGGCTTTACGTGGATGCAAGGACACAAAACTGCAAGATGGGATGGGTTTCCTATTACCCAAGCACTTAATAATATAGAAAGAATTTTAATTTTTCCTTAAGAAAAAAAGACGTTGGGAATTTATTTCTCTCCAGTTTTCATTTCTCGTTGCTGCTGGGGCTCTAAATTAGTATAGGCAACAATCAAAATCTGTATGCAAAAATATCACGCTATTTCTCTTTGCAAATGACTTTGGCTACCCTGTTTTCTGAAGACTGTCATTTTTACCATTCTTTTAACACATACTTTTCATCTGAAAACTGTTAAAAGGCCTCAGCTCCGTTAATGTAGGCATCCCTTTATCTGACACCAATGATTTTTACCAGGTCACTGGTTTAATGCCTTTAAGCCTTTGATAAATTAATCATCAGTGCGGTCAAACGATTTTGTCAACTTCATAACAGTATCTGCAGTTTTGAACAACCGGCTCCCAATGGAAGATCTGCAATGAAAACCCTTTAGCAATTTTTAAAAATCTCCTCCCGTCCACAAGAGTTAAAGAATTGCAAGGAGCATGCTACTATCATTACAATGCCATATCCCACACTTACAGATGACAAGGCTTGACAAAGGGGTGGGAAGGGGGTGTAATTACATCGAGGCGAGTGAGGCATTTTTACCTCTTAGGAATACATCAGGAGTTAAGCACCTCCCACAGTCTGCCCCTCTGCACCAAATCCAGAAAAGCATTTCAACGTGAGGTAGTCCTTGCTGATCTCAACCAGCTATATGCATTTTTAACATTAGGCATTGTTTAAATGCTTGCTGGATCAAGCTACAGCACTGCTTTCTGTATGAAAAGGCAAAAGCATACAGTACAAAAATCTTTCACACACATAAACACACAAGCATTAATATAAAGTTATACATCTTTGTCTGTTTAACACCCATTCAAAATAAAAAAAAAAAGCAGTGGCATTATATAACAGAATTTGAGTCTGCTAGAAATCAAATTCCTTCCTAAAAGAATTAGAACTCCTAATCCTGTTACAAAAGCAGTCCATGAGGGCCTAAAATCGCTGATAAAACAGTGCTTAAATGAAGCAAATTTATATTATTGATGGTTCTCATGACCTGTGAAGAACTTTTGGAGTGAAGGACGATTCCAATTACTAAACCATTCAGCACTAATAGGGTCTGCCTTCCACTAAAAAGTAGAATAGGATTTTGGGAGCCAGCCCTAAATGATGCCTGCAAAATATATCAGAGTAGGTGACTTTTAGAACGCAGTGATCTGAACGCACGTCTGTTTGGGTCAGAAATCACAGAGTGAGTGGCAGATTTCAAGGCCTTGACAATGCTGCATCTCCCCGAGGAGGAAAGGGCGTAGGCGGGATGGCTGACTGACCTTGATGCACTGAGCTAGTCACAAGTCAGCATTGCAAGACTGCGCTCCAGGGAAGTTGTGGTGTTATTAAAGCAAGACAACAGGAGAAATATTGCCAGAGGCACTGCTACTACAATGAGGATTTGCAAGAGGGGGGAAAATTGAAAGAAACAGGAGAAGCAGTTGGGAAAGAGGATCATGACAGGGGATGGGTAACCAGCAGGGACAAAGGGGAAGAATAATATGGATATATACAAATCCACTTATAGAGACAATGACTATGTGTTCTGTAGTTTCACAAAATTCTTGATGGTCCAGGCACAATGCAGTTAAGGTATCAAGGAACAGTACACAGACAAAAATGTATCCTGTGTGTCACAGTTGTGCTGAACAAAGGATGAAGTACTTTTTCCTTACAGCAGCTACAAATCACTGAAGGTAGAACTGTCATTAAACTACAGAATTCAAGAACAATAAAGAGTGAAGGAGCACAGCAAAGACAAGGACTGCTTTAAGAGCTGTGTTAACTGCAGTATCTAGAGAGCTATATAAAAGAGAAAAATTCATAACATATGAATAATAAGATTCATGCAAATAATACTGTATTCTGCTGTAACCTTTATGTCAGATTCTGACTGGAAAGAGACTGTATTTATTTCCTGAGATAGAATGCGATGTCTAAGGCAGTTCATCCGATACATATTCTTAATTTCCTCCCCCCTTCACTCATTGCTAGTTTTCTATTAGTTTGAAAAGGTGGTAGAGTTACAGCATGAGCTTTCTTTCAATTAAAACACCTGAGCATATTTAAAATTGCCATTGCCCATTCCTGTGCCAACAAACTTCCAAAACAAATGGGAAACTAAAGCATTACCAAACAGGATAGGCAACTAATGAGCTTTCTATTCAGGATACTTATGTTGAAACCTCAAAATTAGAGAAGGGAAAGGGAGAGGAGGGGAGGGAGGGACAAGTCTAGTTGCTTTGACTTGCCTTAGAAGACTTGTGCTTTCCATTCTTTGTTGGAAACATGACCAGTACAGTACTTATCACTGAGCTAAAGAGAACATGTTTGGCTCACAGAATTGTAATTTTAGCATTAAAATTGCTGGCTGGCAATTTCTAGCAATTTGTAACTGTTGTTGCCAGCAAGTGCTAACAATCACCAGAAGTCAGATTCCAGCTAAGCCTGTCAGCACTCCAGTTTTTGGCAAACATTTCACAGATAATATTTTGACACCTCTGTGATCACTTGCAGTTCAGTCAGATTAGAAATCACAGGTTGAAGGACGTTGCGCTACAGCACCCTTTACAACAATTACCCTCTTCTAGTCTTTGAAATGAAGGAGACCAGCATCGCTTCTACATCTTAACAACAGATGTTTCAAAAGTAGTATACATTCTGTATTTAGCTTTAAAGATGGATCGCTTCCATCTCTGAACTAGTTTCCACAAAACAGTCACTTGCATAATGCCTGTCTATAGAGTTTCACCCAGTACATTTGATAAGCACATGACTTCAAGGACATTCAAAATGAGGCACTTTCAACTTTAGCACTTGGAAGAAAATGCTTTCATTTCACTTGTATTCTGAAAAGCTGGAAAAAAGTTGTAGACTTCTGGGTTTTGTTTTTGTATTATTTGCCCAAAGATTTGAAAAATCAAATGAGATAAGACCCCCAGAAAATGCAAAACAATTCCTTTCTGGGTTAAAAATAAAATAGCTCTACTAAATTGTAGAATGCAACATTGCTTACACCGATAAATGTCTGGCCCAATATCTGTCAAGCTGTGTGAAAGACATGATATGTGGAAGAAACAGGTTTTCTGTTGGAACATGGGAAAATTCTAGTATTATGACCTTAAGATTCAGAAACCTCCCATATAAAAAAGCAATGGCACAAGTGTCTGCACCTTGTAGCTATATGCTTGCACTTGTTCAGACTTAGGTTTCAAAATGCTATCAACCTCAGTATCCACCTAGTCAGGCTAGATATCTTTCTTTTATAGAAATCCAAACCATAAATTCACAAGAGAATGAGCAGTAATATTTATTTAGACAGACAGGAGGAAAACAGAAGCTTATCTCTAGACTGTAAATTTCATTTTTTGAAAGTTTAGATCTTCTGGATGCAAATGCAGCACTATGAAGAAAATAAGTTTTCAAACTGCACATACGTTCAAAACACATACGATTGTTTCATATGCTTTGATATCTTTGAAACTGTTGAACTATAGAAGTCCTGACATATAAATAAATCCAACTCCTGTTAGAGTCAACAAGGCCTGCAACTGCATACAAACTGAATAGGAGCTATTATATAGTAAAATGCCAGAAGGCATTTTGCTTTCTGTTTTAAAGTTTGCTTCAAATTTTCCATGCCTTGGCAGGTTGTTTTCACAGGATTTAGCAATTTCTTTTTAAAGCAAAAAATAATTGTAGACTTTGAAACTCACTGTCAGAAAGTGCTGCTATATTTAGATGCACAAGGCCTTAACAATAATTGCACTGCATCTTACACAGTCTTTTAAACCACTACAAAGCAGCTACCACTTTAGAGGGAGAACTGTCTTACATTAACACAAGCAGAGCAGAAGATATCTGATCACAGGGTGTAGGGAAATAATGAGATGGTGCATGTTCCAAGCAGCAGCATTGTTTGCTTAAATGCAAACATTTTCCAAAAGGGTGACTTTTTCTAGCTATCGAGTAAATAACTTCTGGGTGCCCATCAAACATGGGGTACACTTCAGCAGGCTTGCAGTCCCCACCAGAAGAGCTTCACGCTCTTGACCACATTCCTAGTTAAGTTTCAAACTGAATAGTACATAACAGCAAATGAACTTTTTCCAAAACCCATGCTTTCTTTTGCACAGCATCAGGATCCGAGTGTTGAAAACACTAAAACAATCTTTGTAAAACCCAAAAGATATTTTAAAGCTATTTTGAATTAATCTGAGCAGAGTCTTTAAGTCTACTCCCCTTTATAAGTACAATGTTTAGGTCTGGTCTACATTTGAAAGTCTGCAACTCAGCAATGATACCAGTTTAGAATTTTCTCACCAGAAGAGTCATATCACTATCAGAACCATTGTCAGACACCAATATAACCACTACTTTCACTATCTCATCTATGCATAGAAATAATACGGAAGTACTTGTGTATACTGCAGTTACATTCATACAGGATGGAGAGTGCAAGAAAGGGAACCTCTAACACCTCTAGCCATGTAGACAAAAGCAACATTTGTTCAGACATGTCCACGAGCCGGGTGCTGCTGCAGGCTCCTGTTCAGCACAAGACAGGCACTGGTTACTAAGCTGAAGAGGTGCTCCTGGGCAAGCTGATACTGCCCTGGCACAACAAACAGCAAAGGCTCCGGGCAGACCAACCGCAGCAGGAAAGAGGGACGCTACATGTTAACTTGCTGAAGGTGATGCCTCCCCTCTGTTGTACCTAAGGCATTCAGCCTATATGTAGCCTGCACAGGCAAAGTGCTCGGGCAGCATTACTCAGCTACTATAACTCTGCCGCCATCTCAAATGAGGGCTGCAGTTTCAGGGCAATTTTCAAGTTACTGGACTGAATACAGTAGGTTTGCTTTTTTCGCTGTAGTTTCTTATTTCTGTTCACTAGGAACTTCTTTTCCAATCTATTTGTGAAGAGGATAACATGTCATTTGGCAGAGGAGGTTAGGTCCTATCACACTGCTGAAAGTTGCTAAGAGATCATCATCACAACTGCCAATTCAAACCACGTTCTAGCTCATGCAGTATTCAAGCTGTTCAGATCTGCGCTGCTAGTCCGTACAGCAGCGTTCACAGAGCTCCAGTCTTAGATTGTGTATTGGATTTGATCGAATAGGTTTCTGCAGAAGTGCACAGTAAAAATCTAAATGAAATGAAAATGGAGAAATATCCTAGAAAGGGCTCAATCTGAATCTAGCACTCCCTGACACTTACTCTCCCCCCTCACCTCCAGTTTTCATCTCTCAGCTTCTTGTGGCTTTTCTCATCAGATTCACATTACCTACTGCAAGCCTCTCGCAGGCCTCCTGCCTGACTTCACCCCAAAGGAAATGCATTAATATAATGAACTCTGGCCCCAAGAATGTTCCCACTGGACAATGTTTCGTACAGGAATCTGCCCCCTTGCCACAGCAGCTGGAAATTTCAGACCAGAAAATGAAACAGATTTTCAAGAAAGTAAAGTAATGTGTAATTAACCTTTATAACAGCTTATCAAGATATGCAGCAGGCTTCCAAGACTCACCATGTCTTCAAATCAAAAACTGAAGATTAGAGATCAGTGACCGTTTTAGCTACTGGACATGATGCTGGAGCTATCTGTGATATCTTCCCATGTGATATATGAGGTCAGGCAGTAAGACTCCTCCTAAAATGTATAGACAAGATTATCAGCCTATCATAATAGAGAAAGCTTCAATTATGCCAGCGCTCTTTTACAGATTTCCAAATGAGAAGACTGCCATGTGTGTTTTGGCTGCTCAGAACTCTATGACATTTTTCAACCGAAGGAGAGAGACTTTTGTTGCTATCATCAATATTCTTTGGACAAATGCTGCCCAGGATTGCCTTAAGGAAAAAGCAACAAAAATCTAAGACTAGGATCTGGATAGATTACTAACAAAACATGCACAGGATACGAAGTACAAGAGGTGTCTTGTTTGCAAACCAGCACCCACAATCAATACACAAGGACCATAAGGTGGCTGGAGTTAACACCAAGTAATAAAATTTATTATCTCTCGGGTTATCCCAGCAGTATCATTCAGGCAGAAAATAATTAAGGATCTTTTATTCTCTTTTATTTTACCTGGTGGAGTCATACAGTTTTACTCAATAGTAATCCAAACTTTTTAGGTCATGCAGTTACATCCAAACTATGTCTCATAGTTTTACCTGTTACAAACAGTAATTTAATGTAACCTAGTTCAACATATTATATCTTTTGATATTTAAAAAAAATAGAGACAGGTTTGGAAATTAAATCCAAACTAGAAACACCACGTATATACATGACCAGGGAACAAGGCAGTTAGATATACTAACATTTTGACGTGATATCAAAACAAAGGAAACTACTGTTCTCACTTGAAACTAACGGTAAAAAGCATCTTGTTCTCACTCAGAAAGGTACATTCATGTTGTGACAATATGTAAAAAAAGCGAAGCTTATTAAAGTATTGAGGGGTTAAGTTTAAATCACCTATATAATATGAAATTATGCCTGAAGAATATATTGCTCCCCAGACTATTTTTGTTTTCTGACAGCTGCTTAAGTAACCAAGCTGTACACAAAACAAGCAGATGATGCAGCATTCATGAGCTTACACTAAAGGACCACTCTGCCATATACTTTTGCATGGCCTCTGGCATGTTGCTTTAGGATTGGTTTTATTTAGCAAGATGGTAGGCAAAAATCAACAAAAAAAACCTTATAAATTTTAAGGAAAGAGCCACGCCAGTGAGGTACCAAGGCGAGTTGTGCCCAGCCCCCAGGACACCCATGACTGTGCTCGGGCAGCAGGGCCCATGCGTGCCTGCGGGGGCCAGGGTAGAAACGTACGGACTTCGGTGCTGCTTTCACCTGTGTATTCTGTTTTCTTAAAAGGGAAAAAAAAAAAGGAAAAAAAACCCCAAACCCAAGATAACTATCTAAAGGACACCTCCAAAAGGAGAGCCAATATAAACTTACACTGTCAGCTTCCCCTGTCAGTGTTCCCAAAGGGGTTGAGCCCATCGCCCTCCCCGGAGCCTCCTCAGCTTTCCTCCTCAGCCATGGCGCGCCGCTGAGGCTGTCACTGCGGTGACGAGGAGGACCCCGCTCAGGAGAGGAGCCCTCCATCCCAGGCCTCACGCCTACTCGCAGCACATGTCCCCCGGGGAGTCGGGCTGCCAGACTGCGCTCCGCTCACTGCGAGACATGTCACAGGCGGCAGGTTTGGGCAGCGCGTAACTCGCGGGCTGGCAGGCAGTTTCCACAGCAACAGCCATCTTAAACAGCAGCGCGAGGGAAGGCAATGCGTGAGCCCCGTCCCTGGGGCACACAGCTCTCCGGGTGAGACAGACATGTGTGAAAGGGCTGCCAAACGCCAGCGGGGACCCTTCTCTGACTGTCCCTTCCCGCCTTCTCCAGGCCACCCCGCCTCCTTCCCTCAGCGCATCCCCCGCTCCCGCCGCAGGCTGGAGGCGGCCCTGCCCCGCTAGGCCTAACCAGGCCGCAGAGACACCCCTCAACACTCCTCTTAACTTTGTCAGCAATTTTATTAGACCATCAGCTTTAGCTGTTTTCTGTGTTTTCACGTAATGCTCTTCACCACAGTATCTGTGTGTATCCGTGCCTGGAACAGCGCTTTTCTAAGGGAAGAGCAACACGGCACCGCCGCAGCCTGGGGCCTCACTCGGCACGGCAGGGAGAGAGGCGGCACGGCAGGAGCCCGAGGAGGAACACATAGCAGCAACAAAACCAGAAACAAAGATAAATCAAGGAGAAGGGTGTGAAAAGCAAGGTTTTAACAAGCGGATAGAGTGAGAAAGCGTGCTCAGGCTGTGTTTTTTAGAGGCATTCTTTCAGTAAACATTGGCCGCAGTGTATTGCAAATAGTGCTGTAGAGAAAACAAGCGATACGCTTTAGGGTTAGGCCAAAAGCTGGGTATAGACAAAACTGTATAAACTGTTAGCCAGTTTAGGATTTTGGGAGCCTCCTGCAGCTGCTTGGGGCACCAACAGATGCTGTTAGCAGTGGAACTGTCAGGGTATCNCTGTCAGGATATCAGTTCCAGCCAGCCATGTCACGGACTGCGGAGGCTTCGGTTTGCTGGAAATTCAGAAAAATGTTGGTTTCCTCCCAATTTGGATCAAAATCATTTAAAAAAAAAACCCTGTATAAACTGTTAGCCAGCTTTTTTCTTTTTAAAATAATTCTTCCTAGAGGTGACTGACAATCAAATGGATTCATGAACAACACAGTTTTACAGAAACATATGTTTAACCAAGGATTTATGGCAACAGTCACTTTTCTTTCTCTGCCAGTCAGTTGTCGAATTCTGCAAAGTCAAAATTAGTACTGGAAAACTCACCAACAGTCTCTAGAATCTGACTGACTATATAACTTACAGCTTTTTTTTTTTTTTTTTATTGGAATGATGTCACAGAGCATCCCTTGCTGGTATGAGGCCATACCAGCACAGCACAAACACAGAGCTGGCACGCGGTGCCGGTCTCAACAACTGCTTATCTATGCCAAGAGGTGTGACAGAGGAAAGAGCCAGGCAAAAAGGGCTAATGGATTTGGACAAATAAATAATTCTGAGAAGATCACGATGTTTCTTGAACCAGTTTGTTTGTGTTGATAAAAATGTGCTGAACTGTTCACTCTGCCTTTCAACCCAGGCAGCTGCTGACTCAGCTCTTACTGCAAATTTTAAAAGTGATGTGTCCTCGGGGTAAATTTGCCAATCTAGAAACTAGTAAACTCATTGCACAATTAGCTGTGAGATTAAGCTGACACAGATTATAAAGAGGATTAATCACCAAAGTACTTCAGAAATACAACAGAGTAAATATGTATTCAAGTCAGTTTGATATGCAGGAGGGCCATTTCCTCATTTCCTTCAATTCTGCGTGTACTTAAAATAAGACAGTAAGTTGGTATCTGATACAAAGCAAACCTGAAGCCTGAAACAAAACAGGAGTATTGTGTTCTCCAATAAGCCATCCCATGGGATTCATGCAAGCTTCATTAGGCATATTCTTGAAGAGGATATGGATTAATAGTAAAATGCACAGCTCATTTCAGTAAGATCAATAAGCAAAAGCAAGGCAGAATGTAGTTATCTTTTTCCCAACCTAATAACAATAAATATTCCAGTAAAATTAACACAATGAATTTTAAAAATTCTATATTCGTATGCCACTATGATTTGACCTCGTCTCATACAGTAGTAGACAATCGCTGCAATACCGATGAAGAAAGGCTCTCTATACAGACTGAGTTTTCCTTATATATCATAGTTTAGCTTCTAAGTAGTTCCATGCTCAATGTCTCCACCCAGTTGAACAACCAACATACAAGCAGGGCTGCAGCATGACTCCAGTCCTGCAACTGATCCCACTATTTCACTTCAGTAAATCACACGTCAACAGTCAGTTTGAAGCATTTCTCCCTCACTCCCCGCCCCCTAAGCTCAATGCTATTTAAGAGCTGGATGAGATCTTGACCATAGCAAAGCTGTTCAGAATGGAGCAATTAGCTTCAAAGACACTAGAATTTCACCTATCTTCACATTTATAATTACTTGGTTAAAATATAATGCTATCTATCCTAATAATAGGAATATTCACCCATTTCCTAGTCAAATACAAGCTTTTGAAATTTTACTGTATCTATTTAAGCCTCTTTCCCAGTTTAACGTTGATCTGATCTACAGATCTTCAGTACTGCTGAGCTCTATTAAATAGTTGTTGTAGTCTATCCCTTGAAATCACCTCATTTCAGTGGGAAGAGAAATTATCCTTTTTCACACTGTTTAAAAAAAATATCTATTTATTTATTTATTTACAGCATTTTACTAAGGGTAAAATCACATACATAACCTTAGGCAAAGAATCAGAAGCCTAATGAAATAATAATTTTTAGAAAAGGTATATTGCTATGAAGACTGGAAATATTTGCAGTACTGCTGGATTTTCAGATTGTTTTTGAAGAAGAAAGAGGAGACTTGGAGTATGTTAAAAAGAATATTATCCCAAAGGGGAGGGTCACTACAAGAAAGTAGCTGATGGGAGAAGTAGAGAGGGACAGCAAAAGGAACATGTGCCTTTTAGATTTACTGATCTTGGTTTCTCTACAGAGTCCATAAAATATGCTGACTGGTAGGCCCCTTTACACTAACGGAATGAAATCAATCGTCTTTAACATAAAACAGAACTGCATTTAGTGTGTATTTCACATAGCAATTGACTTTGAGATCATTTGGGAAAATGAACTAAATTTCATTAAATAAGATAATATCTTTAACCAGGAGGCCACAGGAATGATGGACTGACACGGGCAGTAAGTATGCACACCAGAGATAGCAACCACCCTTGTAGGAGGCAAATTGATTTTCTGCTTCTGTGAAACCTAACAAATGGTTTTCTACCACATGCTTTGTTCCCAAATCGCTCTCAAACCAGCTACCATGTTTGTCAGATTTACTTGCTCCTTTAAAAAGAAAAAATAAACAAAAAAACCCCACCAAAAACATAAATCAGCTGTTTATCTTTCAAACCTAGCATCATCTTATCAGACCTCTAAAAGCACAGCAGCCGGTAGATACTGTGCTAGGAAGTTTCCCTTCATCCCCATTGTGACAGAAGCAGTTTCTAAAGATCTTGTCAAGCATAATGTGATGATTAGAAATGATTGACTGGCTTTCTGCCATCATACAATTTACTTGCTCCTGATTTATTACTTACGCAACCTTATATGTACAATAAGAGTAGGCAGATCCAGTACAGGATTGACAAAACATCATTTCTTTCCTATTTGCTGAGCTGGCTTTTTTGTAAGAACTAGCCTACTAATATATAGCTGAAGCGTGCTGGCAGAAGTTCCTGCTTGTCTCTTCATGTGCTGTGTAGGTGCTTGCTATATTTAAAGATTACTGTCCATAGGAAAAATAATTCATTTGGATCCAGCAGAAACACACTGAGGTATACAGCACACTTGTCAGAGAGATTAATGTAGACCTTAGTAATAAGATTCACCTCAACTCCAGGGTTAAGCTCTAGCTCACCCTCACAGTAGGCAGACTGAGAAATCCGCAGCAGCAGAACGCACCCACAACGTTTCCCCGTGCCAAGGCCAGCAAAAGCTAAAAGCAGCGCACAGCCCAGACAAAACCAGTTAGTCCCTTGGGTAACCCCATTAGCTATCTCTGCCAAGGTTTAGGCAACATCTCTAAGCTGCTGTCAGGACTGCTCAGCTAGGTAAAACTAAGGAGAGGAGACAGTGACAGACATACTTGCCTACCCCTCCAGTGAACCTCAGATGAGCGGGAGAGGGGCCGAGGCAGACACCAGCAGGTGAACCCCAGGAGGCGCAGGCCAACATGCTGCCAGTGCTCTCTACCAGCTGGTAATACCTCCGGGGATTTCACCCCAGAACGTTAAATATGTACACATATGCATCACCTCTCACAATAACAAAAGTCAAAATAATTCTCATTCTTACCTGCAACTCTATATTCTGATTTATCTAATTTAGCATTCTTAAAAAACTAAAGAGAAGTAGAGCTAGGACAAGACAAAAGCACGCTCCCTCCAGGCAGCCACTGCTGAAGGAACTTCTTAACTAGGTAGGCAGAATTTAAACCTCCTCTCCCAAAAAAAAGGTCTCACAGAAATCAGCTACACAGCTGCCACAATCACAAAGGTGTTAACCCCTCCTCCAGCACAGCTGATCCTGCAAGCACAAATTACCACCTCCTTCTTCTCCCATCAAAATCTGCATGGCTTAAACCAGCCCCTGAACGGTAACTGTATTCGAAATAGTCATTTATTTCCCAGGTATGAAATCAGGTACCCATAGCATAATTGCATCACTTGGGTTTAACTCAAAACACGTCTCAAGCTGCCTGATGAGGCGGTCCCAAGAGTTGTTAAGCCGGTCTTGGATCAAAAGTCATTTTCTCAGCAAGATGTATTTTAAGTGAATACACTAGATGGGATTAAAGAGAATAAAACATAGCCAAATACAGTTTGTAGGTGTTCCATACCTCTTAAAGAAGTTTGATTCCTGTAAGCACCCAGGGACACCAAACTGCTGTGCTTGAACAGTAAATTGAGCTGAGAGAAGAGCTCCCTGTGACATGAACATGTCACCGTTAAAAAGTAAAGTTAAAAAATAGGGAAGCTGCAAATTCCCCCTAGTAGAAGCTATTAAAATGAAATAGTCTTTAAATAGCAACAGTGGATGCCTTGTTGCTTGAACTTAAAACTGCACTAGCCAAAATACTGAAGTCAGTATATAGCGATCTGCTGGCAGGGAATTGATCTAGGAGAGGAAGAGAATCTTTCTGGTTACAGGGACTGAATATTTATTCCATTTGTCTTAAAACAATTCAATTGTATTGAAGCAGTGACAAAAGCGATACTGAAAATTAACTTCTATTCAGTAAAGAACGGTAAAAGACAAAGATGTTCAGGTCATGTGTTGATAATCCATGTTTTCATGTGCTGTCACCTGCAGTAGCATAAACTGCTGCAGGCCAGACTGTCCTCAGTTACACCTCTGCAAATCCTGCTGAAAACTAATAGATCTGGACAAGTTTATCCAGAGATGTCTTTTAGGAAAGAAATAAATGGGGGCAAACAGCTTAAATGGTGGTGTAATTTAGCCTGTGGTGCTCTTACTAACAGCAGTAGGGTTGAAAAGGAAAGTATCCACCTTGGCTTTCAGGTCTTAGGTGATGTTTACAGGGCTGACAGGGATCAGGGAAAGTCTTTTATAAGTAAGCAGAGCACATCTGATAAAACTCCATGACAAAATAAAAGGTCTTATTGAGTCATTGACACCTTCTTTACAGACACAGCATAACTAGGTTTCAATTAGGCTTGACAGATTTTTTTCTCGAGAGACTGACTTCTAGAAGGCAAAAATATACTCTTATGCAGTCATCCCCTGTCCACAATGACATACCGTACTCATCTCTTTCTAGAAACTACTTCTATTCAGATCACGAATATTAAAAACCTGAGAATTGTTCATGGCACAAAAGTAAAAATTACAGATACCTGCATAAAAACCTTTAAAGTTAATTAACTAACCTTAAAGCTGTTGCCGCTAAGTTCAAAGTGAAGCAGTAAGGCATGCTTTTTACAGAGAGACAGCTCATACACTACTTGTGAACTGTAGCTATGCCACAAAAAAAAAAAAAACCACAAAAAGAAGGTAATGAAGATTATTATGTCATCTATCATCAAGGAAGCCATGGCATTCCTGAGGGATTACTGTTACTAGGGAGAAACATTACACTTAGATTAAGGTAAATCAATACAGGGCTAATCAGAAAACCATTGGCTTATATTGATTTGGTGCTGGAGAAGTGAGGTTAAGAACACCATAATGCTTTATAGCAGCACTTGAAGATGAACTGAGTAACATTAACATTTCTGTTTGCATAAATTCTGTAAGGCAAATTAGTAGTAAATTGGTCTTTACACCAAAGTATACTAACTATGCTAGTGTTCTTCCAGAAAAAAAAACCCCAACCAACCAACTAACTTTCTCCAACTTTTTGATTTTATTTATTTTTCCTTCATATTTGATATATCAGTGAGCCAACTGATCTAACCCACCACTTGTACCTGCCATTGGTAAATCAACAGACATTATCAACTCCAAAAGAGGTGGCGATGAGCAGCTGGAGACAGTAATCTCTGGGATCTGTAAAGAGGATATAAACCACAGCCTCACCCTACCACTTTTGCTTATTGCTCTGAGAGCACAGGGGCTACAGAGCAAGTTTTTCAATCCTGTCCTGGCTTGCGGAGCAGCATTTACTCCATTCTCTCCTTGGAAACGTGCCCAGGAACAGTGTGCATGTGAACTGCCTCAGGAGATGAGCAGGTCTTTGCCAGGTTATCTCCAAAGAAAGCCAGGTTCTCTGTTCTGTCTCATACACATGGAGCTGACAGTACCTCTTACAGTCAGCATATTCAAAGCCTTCCACAATGAGACCTATTTTTAGTTGTCTATAACTTTAGCGGTGTTGACCATTCCTAGGAATTTCCTGTGCTGCTGGGTGCTTGCCCCAGGCTGAAAGATTTTGCAAAGTATCAGCTTAAACAGATGACCCAATTTCAAGAAAGATGCAAGTGAATAATGATTTACCATTTGAAAAAAGAAAAACCCAAAAAATTTTCATTTAAAATTTTTAACACCTCTGGGCTAGAGAGTAAGAAATTGAAATTTGGCAGAGGGAAAGTATCACTGCGATGTCATGGTGTGAAAATCCTCCCAAATTTGGTTAAGATATAAGCCTCCAAAACTTCAGTTCCCACGTGAACAGTTAAAGCTTTTGGTACAGCCTGACAGTAAAATGCTTTGAATATGCGATTTCTAGCCAAGACTAAAGAAACTTTTTTTCTGTAATTGCACAATTGCCTTGAGTAATTTAACACCATGCTTGAGAAACAACAGAAACTCCTCCTCCTATGTTTTCTGTAGCTTTGGTGCTGAAGAAAATGAAGAGCTGTGTAATTGGGAAGAAAAGAACTGGGAAGAATTGGGAAAGTTAGAAAGACTTGACAGAGACAAGGAGAAGTAAAAAAAAAGTATAGCCACAAAAGACTGAAGAAAATAGAAAAATAGCATTTAGAATGGAAGGGATGAAAACAAGGGGCTAACGAACTGGAGACTGGAAGGTGGAAAGACAGTTAGAGGCCTGGGCAGGGAAGGCAGTGACAAGGTCCCATGTGGACAGTTCCAGTAGTTGTCATCAGAACAGATGACATCCTAGACAGACACGTGCTCATACATGCAAATTATTGGACCTTCATTATTTACATGAGGGTCTGTGATGCTTTGCATCCTTTCTCCTCTGGCACAGTTGGCAGGATTTGGGCCCAATCCAACTTGTCTAAAGCCTTTCATTGTGTTCAGTCTCACCTGCAGAAGTCCCGTAGTAAGGAAGAGATCAATAGTTCAGCTGCGTGTTATACAGCTTCTCCTTTTGCCTAACCCACAATCACAAAAGGTAAAGTATTTTGTGGTTTTTGTAAGGATTATAAAAGCAGGCAGCCCCTTGGCAGATATTTAGTCCCAGTAAGGGGCATTAAATTGCATAATAGTAGTCTTTTGTTCTCAGCAGGCTTCAGCTTCTCCCTTCTCATGCAGATATAATTAGTTGTTTGTTGGTGACTATGGCCATGACCTGCTAGACTTGAGCATAGTTGTTAGTTATTAAATGAAAAAAAAAATACGTTCTAGAATTTACAGGTTTCAGAAATTTGAATGGTTGACGCAGGTACACAACATCTAGGAAGGGCTCCGTTTTCCTTTCCTGTTTCCTGCAAGAATGTGAAGGAACAGAGGGCTTTCCACCAGTATGCTGAAAACCTTGGTCTTCAAATCAGAGATCAGAGGCAAGGCCATGTAATGTAGATCATTTATCATAACTCATGAGTTGTATGTGGAAAGTGATTATTTTGTATAGTATGATGGAGGAACAGAAGGGTAAAATTTGCCAGCTGCAGTTATCAAGGCAATGCAGACTTCGCTAGAACCATAATATAATTAAGATGTCTCTGATCAAAGCAAGTTGTGCTCTTGCTTTTGAACTCATCCCGAGGAAAGGCTCAGTCAGCATTTTGCTACTGTAAAACTGAAACCCTCAACCTTTGAAGTTATTAAAGATTTTAGAGCATTTTTTTACAATGGAAAATCAAAGTTTAGCTAAGTCTCTAAGTACATTATATTTGAAGTAAGCGTTTCCTCTACAATTTTAACTAGGTATTTCACTTGCTGTTCTAAAGCGTTTTGTGATGTTCCTTCACGCAGCTGAGCAATAACTGCATCGCATTGTAGCTTTTAGTGGATCCTGTCTACATAGTTCAGTCGACATCATAGAGGAGAACGTTTTATGAGGTACAAATTCATTCCCTTCAGCTGCCTGCAGAATTAGGTAATACACATGATTATTTTATTTCAGAGACACCCAGGTCTACCCTACCCTTAAGAAAAGGATGTCTGGGATATTAGGTAGGTCATTTCTACTGCAGAGTCTAAAGATAACTGCAGTCCAGCCACAAGCGTCAATACTGTCAGCCACTGCTAAATGTAAATATTATGTTTGTTCTTGTGCCCTAGGTAGGAAAGCGGTGCATTAGAGGAGATATATTCTCTGGCCTGGGCCAAATAAGGGACTGTGGAGATTATTGTGCTTTAATTACAAGTCCATCTACATGGTTTGCAAAATAATTTTTCATAAGATTGGTCCTTCTCCGTTTCCTTAAGGACAATGGATAGAGAAAAGACAAAAGGCACTTGCATTTCTGTAGCTGGATTATGGATGAAAATCAGATACATCTCAGATTACATTACAGATTTGGTGCTCGGATTCTGTGGGAGTAAAAGCTTTGGATTTTCCCAGCCAAAAAGCTCTCAAACTACATATAACTTTCCCCACTTTGCCATCCTTCAAGTGGAAAAGCCAACAGAGGTTACTGTTGGCTATATGGGACTCTGGCACCCTCCACGGCTATCTCTGGGCACTCTGCACTGTTTTCCTTGGTGTTGATAAAGACTTGGTTGATTATTTTTCTTTATATCTTGTAATTTTTCTAGCCAGTTCTTAATCTAAGCCATTTACCATTCATCACAGAGCTTCCAGCAGCCATCAGCTGCCTAGCTGCTAAGAAATGAACGATCAAGATTTCAGCAGGATCCTTTAAGATTCATTGAAGATTCTGCATGTGAGAAAGAGAAGGTTTATGTGAGGCTTTAAACCTAATTTTAATGAACTTGACCTGGTAGTTGTTTATACTGACAATGGTAAAGCACACTATACGCATTTGACAGCATGAGACTGGAGCTGCTTGCTTTTTTACAGCTAACAGTCACTGCAAATTTAGTTCCACGTTTACTGAATGTGGTCTCTCGTTTTTCCTTCCTCAAAGGAAAGAGAAAAGATAAAAGAGAAATCAGCATAAAAGCAGTTCTGTTCCTTACCTCTGAGGTCTAATGACTAGTCTGCTCTAGCAGAGGTGATTTGTATTCACTTTCTCAGTAACGATGCTGTGTTTATCCACAGTTATTGCTGATGAATGCTAACGGGTGACATCAAGACTCTGTACAGAATTCAGTCCTTTTAACTAGCCTTTCAAGCAGACAGGCTGCCTTTTGTGGGTAGCTGGGGGTTGCGGTGCTGCTCCTAGTGCCTGCTTATTTTTAAGATCATACATTCGAGATGGTGGCAAGAGAGCCTCTGTCTCATTGATCAGGTTTTGCAGCGTGGGACTGGACTTTCAGAAATGTCTGGGTACAATGAAGTGAGCGTGTATAATTTCATATCTTCACCACATGTCTGACATCGTATGTGTATATCATCTTTGTAAACTCCACGGCACGACTTATGCTAGGTTTGCTAGGTACACACAGGTCTGCCTGGTTACTGAAAAATCAGCCTTCCATTGTAAAATTGTTTCTCCTGAGAATGAAGTGATTTCAGAAAGCTTAAATACAAACTGTGCTGGCTAATAGTAGAGTGCTCTGGGTATACAAAGCATTTTAATGCTATAGAGTCTTTAATGTTGCCTGAGTCGTTAATTTGAATGTAGTAGATTCTACACACTGCCTGGAAGCAAAGATCTTTTAGTTGCATAGGTCCACAATGGAAGATAAAGACAATTAAACCGCATCTCATAAATTACGGGTTGAAGACAGTATACAAAAGTCCTAGAATATGCCTGAAAACGACTACCAAAAGGAGGCTGCATTTATCTTGGCCATTTGACAGCTTTTGTTCCTCATTCCACAGTTTTAAACACTAAATTGCTTTTACATTGACTCAGTATTTAACTTTAAACTTTATACCCAGGAGCCTTTTGGGAATATCTGATAACACACAAACAGAGTTTCCACAAATGGTAGCATTATATTACACACTCTGGCTTCACAGATTCCAAATTTTCTGCTCTCAGCCAATGAAGCACTTCCAGAAACCTTCAAATGCCACCCCAGATGTACAAGCAACATTATCTTTTTTTGCTTGCTTCTTAAAGGTGATATAGATTTTTCCCAGGACATTTTCTGAGAGAAGTTCAAATTTGGATTTACATAACTTCTAAGTTGCACTGACTTTGTAGATATGTTCCCATTACCATCAGTATCATGAGTCAAAACTATCGTAATGAAAAACAATTTATTCTGCTTCATGTATCAGCTAGTGAGTTTTCTATGGTATCACAACACTAACATCTTTCTTGTTAATATGTTTTTGCAGTCTTATTCCAAGACCTTTTAAAATATTTTGTTTATCTTTTTCTTAAAAGATAATTCCACAACTGTATTTAACAAAATAGAACAAACAACTTCTGTTCTGGATGATAAGTCATGTTACTTTATAGCCATATATTCCAGAAACATTGCTGACCACTCACAGCTGAGACCGGCGTCTTAGTTTGACTGAAGTTTGCATATTGCAGTTACTGATAATCTAAAAGATATTCTAGAATGAGGAGGGGTTTTTCCGGGTAACGTTTACAAAGGAACCTCAGTGACTTAATGACTAAGTATCCTTTTTAAAATCAAAGGGGCACTTATCTAAGAGCCCAATTCTGAGAGTACAGGCAGCTTTCAATGCGCAGACCTGCAGTCCTTTTGATGACGCAGGGAAGCATTTGCATGATTTTGAAAAGCCCAGTAGGTTCTTTAGCTGATCTTCAGGCATCTAAATGCATTCCAAATCTGGTTTTAAGTCATAACTGATAGTGAGATTTGATTTATAAGCTGCTTTGATTCTTGCTCTAACATAATATAATTTTACCGACTATATGACATATGACTATATGACATGGTAGAGAAAAACAATACAACAGCCTTCCATGCAGCATACCCGTGATTATATGGAGCAATATGAAAGCCAGCTTAAATCAGTGTAAGGCATTTCATTGACTTCAGCAGGTTTTGAATCTGGCCACAACTGACAAAAAACTCCTCTGACTACTTTTAATAGTGGCACTTTTAATTATTCCTTACAATAGCCTTTAAAAGGATTTATTTTCTACACAATGCATAGATAAATTATACTGATAAAGCACAATGTGACACCATTATTGCCTAAGAAAATGGTCATGGCTTTTGTTTTATTTTCTACATGTTCAATGCAACTAATCCTCCATTTTCCCTGAACAGAGAAACTTATGTATATGATCGTTTCCAGCAAAGATCAAAGAAGAACTTAATTTCATGGCCTATCAATAAGAAAATCTTTCATTTTCCCAACTAACGTTTATATTCATAGGTTGGAAACCGAGATAAACTCGCACAGAAGAATAGAAAGGCGTTAACTCTCCTGCGGTCTGCTCGCGGTGAGAAGGAAAGCAGCCACCGCCCGACTGCGTGCTCCCTGACTAGGTGGTGGGCAGAAAACGAGGACAGTTTCCGTGCTGCTGCTTCTGCACCAGAGCGCCAGTTAGCACAGCGAATTCCTCCACCAAATAAAGGGGCACAAGGACTGAAGTGCGAGTTCCTGGCTTGAGACAGCCAGAAAGGCGCTACCCCAGTCCCTGTACTCTGTTGCAAATGACATCGCGGGAGAAGAATATTTACGTTATGCAATATGTAGGGATTTGATGATAAAAAGCACAGAAAGCATCGATGTTATAAACTGCTGAGCAGCTCTGTCAGATAGAATTTGGCATTAGTCCAGGAGCCGGTAGGGATCCTAACCTTACAGGATCACAGCGTCAAAGAAATCAGCCACCTCTTCAGGCATACCGCGAATATCAGCCTACTAAAGACAATCATTTATGTCTGACTAGGGTATAGGTACAGTATGTGATATAAGAGAGGAATATATATTAAGATGTCCTGAACCTGAATTCATTAACAAATTCAGAGCATAATTAATTACTAGTCAAGGTTATGTCTCCAAGAATGACTGAGTGTGACTGGCAGGACTCCTCTGATTAAACGAATGTCGATCCTAAAAGTGAAGGGGCTGTGAGAAGTAAGGAACGCGCAGAATCCCAGAGAGAATGACGCACATTCATCTTGTCTATACTTGCAGAATCATCAGCCTTCAGTAAGGAAAGACGTATGACTACAGTTTTCTAATAAAAGTCTGCATTATATGAGAATGAGATTCATTACGTTGATAAGGATTTTAAAGTATTCATTTTGGCTAACTCGGAAAAGTCAGTCAGAGAAGTAGAACTGTTTTGTAGTCATTTTTTAGCATAAAAGGCAAGTATTGGGATCGGATGCTCCTTGACTGGCAGCACTGCAAAGCAAGTAAACACCTGTGCAATTGTAAGCACGTGATTAATTCCAAACCTCTTGAGTGAAACGCTCAGGTTTGTGCTCATGACTCCGGCGCAACTCATGGTTCATTACTCAGACAAGCGAAGACAGCCTCAAGAGCCTGTTTCAAGGAAAGAAATCTCCAAGAATGTCATTTCGATTTCAAATCCACTTCCATCCTGGAGGAAAAACTCTGATGTGAAAGTACATTTCTTTCTCCTACAAGAGGTGAAAGAGACATGTTCAGGTCTCCTGGCCTGCAGGCCTGCGCCATTCCACCACAAGTAAGTAGTAGCTATAAAACTTTTGAGGGGAGGAGGAGTGTGAATTCCAAGTTCTCCAAATCACCAAGACCATATTAGAGAAAAACTATATATATATACACACACACACACGCTTGAACTCACCACGGGGTTTTTTATTGGAAGTAGAATCCTGTGCCTAAAATGTAGAAAAGGAATCTGGGTTTTCTTCCCTCTGGGGTTTAGTCTTGTTTATTTTACAAGGCTAACATCTCAAAAAGCTGACTTACGCTCCAAAGCCATGTGTGAGTAATTTATATAGTGTAATTTAAAAACCAGATCAGCGAAACTCTGACTCAGTAAAGCACTGAAATATGTGCTTGAATGCCAGTGTGAATAGATGTCTCTTCCTAAAACCAAGCCGGGCACCTAAAACCAAGCAGGCGGTGGCGCGAAGAAGTAACTTTTATCAAACCCACTTATTCATTCGACAGCTCCATATTGTACCCTCTGCTGCATCAGCAGTTTGCCTTTTATTTGCGATAACTTTATCCAAGTATTTTATTTAGAAGCAGATTGCTGAAACAATAGGGATTGCCACAACTAAAAGACTGACACGTGTCACCAAAGACAGACACGTGCAGGACAACCTAGGACAATCCCTCATGGGCAGAAAAGCGCTGCTGATTCTTCTGACATGAAAAAGTCCAAGTGTGAAAGAGAAGTCATAGGAAACGAGAAAAGGAACAGCTGCAGAATACTGGTGCTGTGGCCCAGAGGGTAAATCCGTAGATTAAATTATGGGGTAAAAGCTAGAGAGGAGCTTCCAGTACCCAATATTTTAACTAAAATTCTAGAACAACACCAGAAAAGTTGTGCTGACAACCATTTTCACGTAATACTTTTCTAAATTTCTTATTCTACCCTAATGCGTCTATGTAACAATATTGCCTATCTTGTCAAGGCTCAGAAGGAAACGCATACGGAAAAGGAAAAGCTGAAGAGACAACAGTGAAAGAGTAAACATAAGTAAGAGAAATGTGAGTTGACAGGCAAGTTTCAGGCTTTTTTTTTTTTTCTTTCTCCTAAATATAGCTGCAATTTCCTGGGGTACAGTAGCGCTCAGATTTTGACCCACTGGTGTTTATCATATAGGCATCAGTGTCACTCAGTTTTCATTCTGATTTCATTAGTCATTACAACAACTCCATGTTACAGTCTTCTCACCCTTCACTTCAGGTTTCTGGTTATTTCTATCAAAACTGGCAACCTCTCACTACGAGTGAATTCTGATGAACACAAGGGAATTTAGCAATTAGGAGGAGCCGAAGGCAGCAATATCTGAACTTCCTCTGCCCTGTAGAGTTCTCTTACTTTTCTGTAGCCAAACATGAGGTCTAACAACTTGCTGTGCCTTGTTTTCCAAGATCTTACTTTAGGAAGACTAATTTTATTTGCTAAGACTACTTCTTCCTCCAAACAAAACGGATGTAACCGGGCCTCTTACCTTTTCTGCATGGGAGTCTCACTTAGTCACATTTTGGAGGACATGCACACTTCTCCTTGAAATAGAAGAGAAATAGAAGAAAAATAGAAGTCCTACTGCTGCAGGTAGGCTACACAGCTAAATGATAGCAGGGCAGAAAATGTGACAAGGAGAACTAGAACAGGACCAGTTCTTCGAGGTGTAAGTTTTATAGGATAAGTCAATTAGTACTGAACGAAAATACAACGCCTCTAGAAATTACTGTCTGCCATAAGTATCATTATTTCACAGTGGCCTAAAAATGAACAGTCCAAATTGTTTTCCTGTCTGTCATTTTAAAAACACACGGACACACAAAGTGAGCCAATTCCCAGCCAGCTGCAGCTATACAGTTTTCAAAGGTAAACTAAGATCTTACTTAAACAACTCCACTCCTTGTGCTCAGAAAAAGCAAGTTACTTTTAAACCAAAACATACCCGTGACCTTTGCAAAGTGCTTTTCCAACCATTCCTAAACATCTTTTTTTCCCCCCTCCATTGCTATTTTGGTGTTTCTGCTTCAAAACACTTTAATTCAGTTCTGTCATTTCCCATATTACTTGAGGGGCAAGGGATAGTTGCTTATAAAATTATGTCATCATTTTATTTGAAAATTATTGTTGTAAGTTTATGAGATAGCAATTTCAGCTTCCAGCGTCTCTGTTGTTTGCTGCATTGTTTACAGTCCTTGACATACACAGTGCTGGAAGTGTTCTCTCATGGTCACTGTCATCAAGCAGAAGCGTGTGGATCTGAACCTGGATTCACGTGGTGGTATTTTTCAAGTTAACCAAAGCAGAAATTCTGAAATTCAGGCTGGCTTACACTTTTATGGAACATTATTCTGGCTGCAAAAGACAAATAATACCCGTTCAGCATAAATGGACTGGTACAAAGTTAATTTGTCAATAATTTAAAAATTGATCAGAACCCCCAAAGGGTTTTACAAGGTTTTTGCCATGTGCCCATAACAATTTTTCAGTACTAAGAGCACTAAATTGGAATTTATCATATCATTAAATCACAGCCCAACTCTGCAAGCTACAGAGTATCTGGACAGAAACACAGTCTCCTGAGTGGGAAGGTCTCAAAGTCAGTTGACAAATCTAGGCATTATCATAAAACAAATGTATAAGGTGGTAGTGGAGACAGTGGAATGGAATGGAGCAGAGTTTAACCTAGTGTCCGCAAGGTTTAATAGTACCAGAATCATAAAAAGCCCAAATATTCCCAATTTATCAAATGCTTCAAAGTCCATGCCAGGTACCTTAGGGAATTCCAGCAGAGCACTGGATCCGAGTAGCAACAGAGGGACATCTTGCCCAGCTGCATCTCAGTTAGGTGCTGTCCTCAGATGCACACACGTTCAAAGTTCTCTACATAGCTGAGGGTCGTGCATACCCCATCTGTTCACATCCCCATGATTCATGAGACACAGCATCACTCTACCTTCCTTTCAGACTTCAGAAAAATCCTCTAAATCCATCAAGAACGACTGAAGTTACTCACAGCTAACACCTCACCTTCCTAAAGCTGCCTGCTGCCTTTTAAGATTCAACAAGATTTGGCAGCACTGCCAAGAGGAGTCGACCCATACGAGCATGCAGCTTTAAATTAAGGAAGAGCATCTAAACTTCATTGCACCCTGGAAGGCTCCGCTGAATGAAGAGTTTACAATAACAGCTCAGCGCAATAATTGCACCCGTCTCAGATCTGTTGTTTGGAATTTCATCCATAACCTTCAATTTGGGTTTCACACACACAGATACCATTGTAGAATTGTCATTTCAGTTCTGCTTTGCATGTAATTTTGTTCAGCATTCTCAATTCCAGCTACCACTTGTACTACATCACATCTTTATGACAGCTTTCTCTCAAGCTAACGGTTGTTGGCAATGCACAGTAGATTAAAATCATTCTTATTAATATTTTACTATACTAGCTCTCTTCTAATACACCTCTGTAATTCCATCTGCCTCTCAGCACTGATGTGTTTCTCTGATCTCAAAAATTAACCTAAACTGATTAAACTATTAAAAAAATTGCACATTTTTTTTAAAGAATCTTGAATTATGCAGTATTTTAGTAAAATAGGTAATGGTCAGAGTAAAGCACTGCAGTTCCTAGAACATATCCTTTTCAGATGAAGTTCTTTTTCTCCCCTTTCAATTAAAACATGAACTCCCGTTACTTTGAAAAGCACCTATATAAAATATATATCTAACATTTTAAACAATGCAGCAACTCCTTTGTTTCTAGAACTCAGTCTAACATTTCAGTATGATCTGACCTATTAATTTTACACCCTAAATATTTAAGCCACTTGCTTAAAATAAAAAAAAA
>VUYV01000189.1:145785-192734 GCA_008711295.1 Anarhynchus alexandrinus | reverse complement strand
ACAACTCCATGTTACAGTCTTCTCACCCTTCACTTCAGGTTTCTGGTTATTTCTATCAAAACTGGCAACCTCTCACTACGAGTGAATTCTGATGAACACAAGGGAATTTAGCAATTAGGAGGAGCCGAAGGCAGCAATATCTGAACTTCCTCTGCCCTGTAGAGTTCTCTTACTCTTCTGTAGCCAAACATGAGGTCTAACAACTTGCTGTGCCTTGTTTTCCAAGATCTTACTTTAGGAAGACTAATTTTATTTGCTAAGACTACTTCTTCCTCCAAACAAAACGGATGTAACCGGGCCTCTTACCTTTTCTGCATGGGAGTCTCACTTAGTCACATTTTGGAGGACATGCACACTTCTCCTTGAAATAGAAGAGAAATAGAAGAAAAATAGAAGTCCTACTGCTGCAGGTAGGCTACACAGCTAAATGATAGCAGGGCAGAAAATGTGACAAGGAGAACTAGAACAGGACCAGTTCTTCGAGGTGTAAGTTTTATAGGATAAGTCAATTAGTACTGAACGAAAATACAACGCCTCTAGAAATTACTGTCTGCCATAAGTATCATTATTTCACAGTGGCCTAAAAATGAACAGTCCAAATTGTTTTCCTGTCTGTCATTTTAAAAACACACGGACACACAAAGTGAGCCAATTCCCAGCCAGCTGCAGCTATACAGTTTTCAAAGGTAAACTAAGATCTTACTTAAACAACTCCACTCCTTGTGCTCAGAAAAAGCAAGTTACTTTTAAACCAAAACATACCCGTGACCTTTGCAAAGTGCTTTTCCAACCATTCCTAAACATCTTTTTTTCCCCCCTCCATTGCTATTTTGGTGTTTCTGCTTCAAAACACTTTAATTCAGTTCTGTCATTTCCCATATTACTTGAGGGGCAAGGGATAGTTGCTTATAAAATTATGTCATCATTTTATTTGAATATTATTGTTGTAAGTTTATGAGATAGCAATTTCAGCTTCCAGCGTCTCTGTTGTTTGCTGCATTGTTTACAGTCCTTGACATACACAGTGCTGGAAGTGTTCTCTCATGGTCACTGTCATCAAGCAGAAGCGTGTGGATCTGAACCTGGATTCACGTGGTGGTATTTTTCAAGTTAACCAAAGCAGAAATTCTGAAATTCAGGCTGGCTTACACTTTTATGGAACATTATTCTGGCTGCAAAAGACAAATAATACCCGTTCAGCATAAATGGACTGGTACAAAGTTAATTTGTCAATAATTTAAAAATTGATCAGAACCCGCAAAGGGTTTTACAAGGTTTTTGCCATGTGCCCATAGCAATTTTTCAGTACTAAGAGCACTAAATTGGAATTTATCGTATCATTAAATCACAGCCCAACTCTGCAAGCTACAGAGTATCTGGACAGAAACGCAGTCTCCTGAGTGGGAAGGCCTCAAAATCAGTTGACAAATCTAGGAATTATCATAAAACAAATGTATAAGGTGGTAGTGGAGACAGTGGAATGGAATGGAGCAGAGTTTAACCTAGTGTCCGCAAGGTTTAATAGTACCAGAATCATAAAAAGCCCAAATATTCCCAATTTATCAAATGCTTCAAAGTCCATGCCAGGTACCTTAGGGAATTCCAGCAGAGCACTGGATCCGAGTAGCAACGGAGGGACATCTTGCCCAGCTGCATCTCAGTTAGGTGCTGTCCTCAGATGCACACACGTTCAAAGTTCTCTACATAGCTGAGGGTCGTGCATACCCCATCTGTTCACATCCCCATGATTCATGAGACACAGCATCACTCTACCTTCCTTTCAGACTTCAGAAAAATCCTCTAAATCCATCAAGAACGACTGAAGTTACTCACAGCTAACACCTCACCTTCCTAAAGCTGCCTGCTGCCTTTTAAGATTCAACAAGATTTGGCAGCACTGCCAAGAGGAGTCGACCCATACGAGCATGCAGCTTTAAATTAAGGAAGAGCATCTAAACTTCATTGCACCCTGGAAGGCTCCGCTGAATGAAGAGTTTACAATAACAGCTCAGCGCAATAATTGCACCCGTCTCAGATCTGTTGTTTGGAATTTCATCCATAACCTTCAATTTGGGTTTCACACACACAGATACCATTGTAGAATTGTCATTTCAGTTCTGCTTTGCATGTAATTTTGTTCAGCATTCTCAATTCCAGCTACCACTTGTACTACATCACATCTTTATGACAGCTTTCTCTCAAGCTAACGGTTGTTGGCAATGCACAGTAGATTAAAATCATTCTTATTAATATTTTACTATACTAGCTCTCTTCTAATACACCTCTGTAATTCCATCTGCCTCTCAGCACTGATGTGTTTCTCTGATCTCAAAAATTAACCTAAACTGATTAAACTATTAAAAAAATTGCACATTTTTTTTAAAGAATCTTGAATTATGCAGTATTTTAGTAAAATAGGTAATGGTCAGAGTAAAGCACTGCAGTTCCTAGAACATATCCTTTTCAGATAAAGTTCTTTTTCTCCCCTTTCAATTAAAACATGAACTCCCGTTACTTTGAAAAGCACCTATATAAAATATATATCTAACATTTTAAACAATGCAGCAACTCCTTTGTTTCTAGAACTCAGTCTAACATTTCAGTATGATCTGACCTATTAATTTTACACCCTAAATATTTAAGCCACTTGCTTAAAATAAAAAAAAATAATCCATATATATGCTGAGAAATTATTAATCACTTACATCTTTTAATACTTTTAATCCAGGAAAATTAAGAAGTGCTTTATAGATTGTACAGGAGGTAGTTTGCCTGTTACTGTAAAGCAGTGCTTCTGCAAAGCATTGCTTCGGATGCTGAATGCAGGAGGCATTTAAGAATAGATAGCAACCTTCCACAGAAAGTAAAGAGTAGTTTCTCCAGCTGAAGTTGGAAATTCAATAATCATAGAATCATAGAATGGTTTAGGTTGGAAAGGACCTTGAAGATCATCGAGTTCCAACCCCCCTGCCATAGGCAGGGACACCTCCCACCACACCAGGCTGCCCAAGGCCACGTCCAGCCTGGCCTTGAACACCTCCAGGGATGGGGCCTCAACAACCTCTCTGGGCAACCTGGGCCAGTGCCTCACCACCCTCACAGGGAAAAACTTCTTCCTAATGTTCAATCTAAACCTGCCCTCTTCCAGTTTCAAGCCATTCCCCCTCGTCCTATCACTCCATGCCCCAGTAAAAAGTCCCTCCCCAGCTCTCCTGGAGCCCCTTTAGGGACTGGAAGGCCGCAATAAGATCTCCCCGGAGCCTTCTCTTCTCCAGGCTGAACAGCCCCAACTCTTTCAGCCCCTCCTCATAGGAGAGGTGCTCCAGCCCTCGGATCATCTTATCGGATCATCATAATGTACTGTCAGCGCAGCACCCTAGATCCACACTGGGCCATTGCTGACACCAAAGTGAGGAGCGCTTCACAATGAACCTCTGGGAAGCGCTCACCTTCAGGCACACGGAATTGTGTCTGTGCAGTCTCCACATGGATATAGATAGGCTGGTGCCGCTGTTTGGAGCTGGCTGTCACGGTGACGGTGGCTCTACTGAAACACAAACTCAAAATCTGAAATGCCATTGATTGCTCCAAAAACCACAGGCACAGCCGAGAGCCTTGGCTGTTGCAGTGCAGGGCTGGGCTTCGGCTCGGGAAACGGTACAGCCTAAGTGACTTCGTGGCACCGCTGTACCCCTTAGACAGTACACGTGGTATTTCCTCTAATGATGAGCCCATATGCTCAGTCTGTCTTGCAAGTCTTGGGTAAGCGCAGTAACATCTCTTCTTCGTATTAGCTCCTGTCCACGTTATCTCCTTTCGTCAGTGTTGGGTCAGGTTGCTACAAGCCTCAAGACAGGGCATATATTCATCTTAAGAATGAAATAGGACAAGACAGCAACTCAGAGGGAATTTATGTAAAGCCTGAAGTAGACCAAGTGACCATGAACACATTCAGCGAACGATTCTTAGCACGTAGGAGTGACCTGCAGTTTTCCAAGGTGCAATTTTTGACCTAAGCCCTGTCAGATCTGCTACCTGCCTCGCTGAGAGACTGCCTCTGGCCCCAAATGCGATGTGGCAGCCGAAATCAGCCAATGCCCTAAGGCCGACCCTACTCTGAATAAATAAGCAGCAGCTGCTTCAGCACCTTTACCACGCTCCTGCCGTATTGACGAGGAATAGCCGGTTGTCTGACCCCCAGGACGCGCTGCGAGGCTTTTTGGGATTGTGTTTTAAAAGGGTAAGCATGCTGCAGGTGCCCGGGTGTTACCGTTAATCATTGGCTCTGCGGAGCTACTGAATTTGGTATGTTGTGATTACTAGTTGTTTTCTTTCTACACTGATTATAGTGTTTATTCACCAGTTTTCTGCGCTTTAATTTGGTTGATTGAAGTGCCTGGAGAGCAGATAGTTCTGGTTCTTTTATGAATTCAGAAGAAAAATGCAACACAATACAAAATAAATCTGCTCTGGCATCAATCTACATTCAGGAAAAGTGAACTACTTAGGTGATTTGCAGGTTTAATTGTGCTTTTCCTGATGCAGGGTAAAATCTTACCCTCAGTGGAAGAAACCATTCTGGGGAAAAGGCTGAGTGCCACCGACCGCGTGTCGTTTGAAGAGCCATCCCTGGACGGGCGGACGGCCATTCCGGGCACAGAGGCACACACTGCTACTTAATTTAGGAATGACTAACATCTCCTCAATCACAGATAACATTAAGCTAACTGGCCAGGATAGACCTAATTATAACTCCCAGCCAACCATCTGCGCTCACTCGGGCTGGCTCCAGGGGCGCAGGACCGGTACCCTACCCCGGTCCCACCCTACCCCGGTCCCACCCTACCCCTCCTCTGCTTTTCCCCGGGGATGGAGAGCGAACCAGAATGCAGCTGCCAAGTGAACCGGTTCATGGAGCCGATTCAGAAATCCAGGCGCTGGAAAGCATGGTGGTTTGGTTTTTTTTCTCTCAACGAGCACGAGGTATCTCCCCCAGCAGCATATGTGCAAATCAAAGAGAATTTTTCCCTTCAACTTATTTCCTGAACTTGTATTTAAATCTTTTCCTAAAGCGTACACCTGAATGTAATAGAAGTATTTGGACATTAATTAAAATGTCCCTCTTTAAAGTCCCATCTCCATCCTGCTCATCAATGAACACCGTAGCTAGGTTCTCTTTCGCTGTCCATCTAGTTCCAGACTAACTGCACACGAATGCAATTTGTTATTCCAAATTCTATATTAGTTATTCCAGATTCACATTGGTATAAAGAAAAGAAGAATTTCTCTTAAATGCTCTATTTTAACTAACCAAGCAGGAAAAAAAGCGACCAATCCTCTCTCCACGGAAAAAACCAATGAACCAACATCGTATAACTTCAGCCTAACACTATTTACGAAGAACAAGAAAAGAAAATGAAGCATACCCCTGCAAAACCTAAAATCCCACCTCCCGCAATGTTGGCAGTGCTTGCCAGCTTTTGCTCCATCCCCTTACCGTGATCAACTTTCTCTTGCAGCCTTTTAAAAACATTGTTTTCCGCATTGCTCGTGCTTCGTATAAATTCACACGAAAAGGTAGCGTACATATTTTAAAGCATCTAATACGCTCCGATTGTAAAACTTAAACCTCTCAGTAAACCCTCCTGGGCAGCGAAGACTGCCAGCTTCATAGCCTTGGAAAGCCCTACAATCCTTAATCTTTAAAAAAGAAAACAAGTGAAAAAGTTATTATTTTTGACAACTTGGAGAGGTTTCTGAAAGTTAGCTACAATGCTCCCTTTTGCCTGAGGCCACTACACTTGAAGTCTTAATCATCAGTGTCTCCGGCACTCTGCATATGAAGTTTTTAACAAAACAGAACTAGTAGACATTTTTAAGAGTCTCTACCCCTTTAGAAGTTGTTTGTGCACACATAACACGTCATCACCTAAAGAATTATTGGCACAGATTTGACATGACCTACGAAATTAAGCCATGGCTTCACTATTTCAAACTTGAACTCGTGAAACCTCTGAACTCATTAAATTATCACTCTGTTCTACAGATACAGAATTGAACTTGAAATCAATATATAATCCAATTTCTAACCTCGTGAACAACAGATAGATCTTTCTCAGTATTCTTTTTCCCCCTGCTGTAAACGCATACATGGACTGACATAAAGATTTTTGGATGTTTAGTTGTTTATAACGTTTCATATTTGCAAAAGGAATGTGATTTTGATGACCCCCAAATCAGAAATCTGATTTTAGAAACCACTCACTACCCAAACACTGGAAACGTCTAAACAAAACACCCTCAAAACACCAGAAATGGGGCACTCATATCACCACCAGTTGAAAATAGAGCTCCATGTGCATACTAAGAGGACACATCCTGGAAGTTAAAGCGTAAATGGCACACACAGCACAATGAGCTCTTTGGGGGAAGAAAAAACTTTGGATTCTCTGCGGTTTGTACAGCATCTATATTGTCATATTAGACTTTTCCGTTTGGCCTCCACTGATGTAGTGTAGGTCCCACTTGAGAATTTAGAATGCTAATTTTTCCGCCCCTTCCCTTGAACAATTAAACCGTAATCTGCAATGCAGCAATAATTTACAGTGTGGCTCCAGGCAAAAAGCCGACTGCGGATTCTCTGTTAGAAACGCTATTAACACAGCTAATAGCAAGGTCGTTCTCAAAGCCTGTCAAGAGCATCTACAGAAGTTCCCCATCTTTTTGCATATGGTTAAGCTTTAAGGTTGATTACATTAACGGATGCACATAAGATCTGATTTTACTGAATGAAGGGTAACATTTATTGCCAAATGATTTTAATGGCTTGGGAAGCAGAAGCTCCAAACATAAATGCAGCTCCAACAGAAACATGAATATACACCCTCATGTAAAAGTTTCAGAAGACAATATGTCTTGATACCATGACATATAAACATATAGAATTTGGGGTTTTTTTTAGGGAGTTGAAGTTGTGACCTCTGTATGTTTTTTTACATACTGATAAAACGAACTAAAAAACTTAAAACAACCTGTTACTTCAATTGCTTGTAGGTTTTAGGCAGTTGGCAGTAAATTTACTTTTATATAAATAAATGTTATCTCATTACCAACAATCTCCATTAGGATCTAGCAGACCATGAAATAGACTTTGCAAGATCAAGCAATGTGCTAAGGCCCAGAAAAACATTATTTTAGCTCCCAGCTTCAGAAATTACGAGGGAAATGAAGCACTACATTACAGTTTGAAGCACACACACTAAATAAGCCTTTTTAGTCAAGGCATTAGGAAAGAGAAGTGCAGATTACTCAGAACTGTGAAAAGTACAGTTAGATTATTTGGTACCTGCTTCTTAGCCTAATTTCCTCCTGTTTTTAACTTCTTACAGCGTGTGGGTTTTGCAGAGGCGAGGTTGTAATATTTCTAATACAGGATGAGGAAGAACTCATTTTAGACACCAGGGAAGACAAATATGTTCGAACATATTACCAGAAACAACTTGCCTGGTCAGAGCAAAAAAAATATTTACAGAATCTACGGTAGGAAAAAAAAAATAAAATCAAAGTAAAGCAAGAAAAAACAAAAATATTGTTCTGAATGATGATTAAAATATTAAAGTTTTCATTCTGTTTGAATAGAAACAATGTCCAATTTATAAAACACACTGAGCTTTATATGTCTTCGTGAGGCTAAAAGGATCCTTTTTCAGTCATTTCACTACACCACCACAGGATCGCATTTCGTTCCCTACATGCCACAAGAGAGCTAAACCTCAAACTAAATGTAAACTATCAACCAAATATAGTACTGCGCCATCACCTCTCCATTTAGCACTTGGTGAGAGGACAGTGATTTTGATTTTGTAAACGAGGAGCTGCTGCACTTGGCTTCAGACCGGGCAAAGACTTAAAGACTTGTCAATGGGGGACAAAAATGATTTAAAAAAAAACACCTAAAATCAGAGGGAGCACGGTTTTGAGTGGCTGTGGGTGGTTCAGGAAGGATTGTAGAGAAGAGACACCCAAATTAGTACATCCCAAGAGGGAAGATTAGCAGAATTCCACCATTAAAGATTTTTGTTTGTCAGCAGCCACTCGAGCGGTGAGCGCCCTCCTCCCCTAACGCCAGCACCGCCGGCCTGGTCCCGCCGTGGGAGGGAAAGCAGGGGCAGACGGCTTCTTCTGGGGCTCATGGTACAACAAAGACCACAGCAAACAACTTTAATTCACTTAATACCTTTAGAAACAACCTGTTTCTATTAGCTAAAGAAAAGAAAACATATTTTCCAGTCTGAATTTCACATTAAAAAAAAAAAAACATTTGAAAAAGAGAAAATGTTGTGAGTCACAATAAGAATGCTTTCAAAATCCTGGATTTTGTACTTCTTCCAGCCTTGCTTTTTCTATATCTATATTTGAAATTATCAGAGTCAATTTTTAAGTCACCATTGAATTTAATATGACCTTACACCTGTAACAATTGAAACCAAAGTTTTGCAACCCTGAAATCAAACTATCCCAATAAAATCATAATAATGACAACAGTGATAACGATAAATAGGCTCTACAAGTGCATTCAAATATAAGTATATAGGTGCTTTAAATTGTCCATAATTGATAAATTAAACACACCTTTGGAAGAATTTACAGTGCACATTTATTCTTTCCAGCAATTCCAGGTTTTGTTTTTCAAAATATTAACAATGATCAAAATTCTTCCCAGAATCTGCAGTTACACTGTCCAATTAGCTTCTATCTTTGCATCTATACCATTATTATAAAATCAGAACAAAAAGAGAAAAAAGTAATTTGTTTGACATGTTAGTGATGTTCATGGTAATAGCAGTTTTACAGGTTAAAAGTCTAGGTATTATGAACTCCGTATTCGTTAAAAAAAAAAAAGTGGAGTGGGCGTTTACAACCAATTTCTCTATACCCTCTGCCCCAAATGACTCCAAAATGCTGCTGCCTCTTACGTATTACGTCATTTCTCACAGGCCACACTCTTGAAATCAGCTGAAAATCTCCTAAAATGAGAGATCTCGAGAGCTTAAGACTATGACTGTAATTTCTTTGGGTGATTCAAGTTTTTCAACTTTAGCTGATAAACAACAGAGCCCAGAAAAATGAAGCAACGCCTTTACCGAAACCCCCTCAAGCCCCGTTCCCGCAGCTCCTCTGCTCCGTTGTCCCCTGAGCCGACACAGCCCCGCACAGCCGCTGCCTTCCACGCTCCTCTTGGTCCACCTACCAGGTCTTTGGGGCCATTTGCCACCGTTTTTATTACCGTGCAACTAGTAGGAGATGTACATCATCTGTGGGACTCGAACTACAAGATTACACTCTCCACCAGCGTTTACGGACCTATTTCAGGCAATTTGAAATAAATACCAAACTGTGCGAGCCCAGGGGACCTCGTGTTCACAAAAAAATAGCACAGTCCTGTGGGGTTGCTTAGGTAAGAGGTAATCATTAATTTCTGTGGGGAGAATTTTAACTGCTAAAAACTCGCATTCATTTGAGAAGAGTACTGTGGGCACGAGTTTGTCTGTCTGTCTGAGAGACGTGAGCTCGCTCACTGCAGGGCTTGCCAAAGAAACTGCGCTCAAAATCACACTGCTGCTCTGAAGCGAATTTAGTCCTTCTAATGACTTCAAACAAGTCCGAATTATTCTATCTGGGTTCCAGTATAGCTCCTATCACCCAATTATCCAAGTGCCTGGAGCAGTCTCTCAAGAGTTACCTTCCATTCATGGCCTCCTGCCACGGCTGAGCCACCCTTGCCTAGCTCTTCCCCACAGAGCTTTTCTCAGCCTGTCAGAAAATATTCCCCGTTCACCTCGTTATAATTAGGTCACGTTCAATAAACCACTCGTCAGCGGAGATCAATTTATCATCTCTCCTAACAAGACAATATTACCCCCCAAATCCAAGAGACTTAAACTAAACATAAATTGTTGAAACAAACAGCTGAAATGAAATACCGCCCTTACATATTTTTCCTTGTCACAGCAGCCTTTGAGAGTCTCTCTTCCACAGTTCCACCAGGATCACAGAGTCATAGAATTGTCTAGGTTGGAAGAGACCCTTGGGATCATCGAGTCCAACCATCTACCCTACTCTACAAAGTTCTCCCCTACACCATATCCCCCAACACCACATCTAAACGGCTCTTCAACACCTCCAGGGATGGTGACTCAACCCCCTCCCTGGGCAGCCTATTCCAGTGCCCGACCACTCTTTCTGGGAAAAACTCTTTCCTAATGGTGAGTCTAAATCTACCCTGTTGGAGCTTGAAGCCATCGTTTTGGGACTGGCTCTGGATGGGAGCTGGTTAACTTTTCACGGAGCACTGGAGAGTGCTGAGGTTTGGGCTTGTGGCTAAACCAGGCTTGACAACACACTGGTGTGGGGGCTGTTGCTCAATGCTGCTTCCCATGGTCAAGGCTGTGCTCCAGCCCTCTCATCCTTTTTGTGGCCTTCCTCTGGACCTGCTCCGACAGGTCCCAGTCTTTCCTGTGCTGAGGCCCCCAGAGCTGGATGCAGTACTCTGGTGGAGTCTCACCAGAGCGGAGTAGAGGGGCAGAATCCCCTGTCGACCCGCTGGCCACACTTCTTTTGATGCAGCCCGGCACGCAGTTGGTGAGCACACATTGCCAGCTCATGTGGAGCTTCTCATCCACCAGTACCCCCAAGTCCCTCTCGGCAGGGCTGCTCTCAATCCCCTCATCCCCCAGCCTGTATTGATACGGGGCAGTTGCCCCGACCCACTTGCACTTGGCCTTGTTGAACCTCATGGGGTTCACACAGGCCCACTTCTCAAGCTTCTCCAGGTCCCTCTGCATGGCACCCCATCCCTCAGGCATGTCAACCGCACCACTCAGCTTGGTGTCGTCTGCAAATTTGCTGACGGTGCACTCGATGCCACTGCCTATGTCATTGATGAAAATATTAAACAGTACTGGTCCCAGTATGGACCCCTGATGGACACCAGTTGTCATCGATCTCCATCTGGACATTGAGCCATCGACCACTACACTCTGGATGCGACTATCCAACCAATTCCTCCTCCACCAGAGAGTCCACCCATCAAATCCATATCTCTACAATTCAGAGAGAAGGATGTTGTGGGGAACTGTGTCAGAGGCTTTACAGAAGGCCAGAGAGACGACACCCACAGCTCTTCCCTTGTCCACTGATGCAGTCACTCCACCACAGAAGGCCACGAGGTTGGTCAGGCAGGACTTGCCTTTTGCCCTTCCTATGCTCTCCCCACCCCACCAGCCACCAGCCTGCGGCTATTTGATGTTACGAGACTTCACTCAGGCTCAGGTGCCAAAGTTACTGGACATTTAGCACAGATATTTCTGCATCCAACTTCCTTCCTGCCTCAGAAATGACTCTCTGCCATAACTTGTGGAGTAAAAGTCAGAGGGGCAGAGGGATCCGACTGCCACTGACTTCCCGCCTCTGAACAATTTGCCTTTGTTCTTTAAAAATATTTCTATCCCCCCAAAAAACAATACAGCTTCAGTGCCATGTTACTTAATAACCCATTGCACATATATTGTTTGGCAAATAAATAACAAGCTCATCAGAAAAGCAGCTCTTCCAAAATTCTGAATACAGCTGGGGGTACGCGGGCTAGCACATACTACGAATGAATTTGCAAACCAAAATAGAAAATACAGGAACCATATATTATCCAACATTATTGGCTTAATCACCTCATTTTTAAATAGTCAGGTTTAAAGACTGATTGTTCCAGATGGCACTCGGGTGATAATATGCAGCTTCATTGACAATGTTTACTAGAGATGCTTTAAAAAAAAAAAAAATTGCTAATAAAAGCACAGTGTTACGGCAGCACTGTGAAAATGGGTTCCTTCGCTCTTGAAGGTTTTACAGAAAAAAGAGGGTAGCGCTAGAGATTGTACAGAGCTGCTTTTCTTCAAGGACAGATTTTTCTCGGTTTTGCTAGGGAAAAAAATCTCTGTGTTTACCTGCTAAAAGGCAAAGTATCTCTGTGGAACAGACCCACGGAGAACCCCCGTGACCATGTGTGAGTGCTTGGTGAAAACGACAGCTCTGCACATCTCTCATCGAGGATTAACGTGTTGAATCTGAAATACGTTTTGTTTTACTGTAACCACATTTAAAGGTTATGAGCCGTATGTAATGGAAGTGTGACATTTCGGGAAACATCCATCTTTGAAGTTCCAAATACTGAAGAAGAACCTTTTACAATTTTAACCAGCTCTCCTATGCACACACTGCCAGAACAGTCACTTTTAATTGTCACCTTTTTAATATCATTTGGGAAATATTAAATTAAAGTCCCACATGACTCGTGTCAGAAAATCCACGCCAATCAATCCGATATCCGTGCACCAGCATTTTGCTTTGTCTGTTTCTTTAGCAGAATTTCCTGAATATCATCTTTTCCTTTTCCATTTTCTATGTAATATTGTAAAATTCGTGTTCCTAGAAGCCTACAAGCAGGTTTTAAATCACTGTCTGAAAGAGCCTCTCCATTAATTATAGAAGTACCGGAGTATAAGAACATGGGCACTTCAAAGGTGATATTCAGACTCCCTCTCAATGAAGCCACTACTTCAAAAAAATTTCCTCTGTTATCATGCCAAGTTAAAACAAGTTTTAGTTTCACTAAGGTTAAAATTTTAAAATAACTACCCAAAAGACAGTTTCAAAAATTCAAAGCGGCAAAACTGACTAACTTCGTATTCCTGTTGTAAACCACGGAAAAACTGCACTACACCTTCTACTAAAGAGCTCCTCTCCTCTTTTGCAAGTATATTTAAGCAATATATTAGCTCTGAAAACTAACTGAAAAAGCACTAGAGATGTGTGAAAAAGATAATGTCTTTTATTAAATCAGTCTACTCAATTTACTGCCCTCCTTCGGTCAAATATTATTCCAACCGTAAGAGGAAGTTGAAGAGATCAAGCTTTTTTTTTTTTTTCAATGTTTGTCTGATTGTAGACTTAAGTTAGCAGAGAAGGAAAATGAAATGGAACCATCAGCTTCCACACCTGGTATTAACAGCTGGAAATGAAACACAGACAGACTTACGTCTCTAAACTTTACAGAGCATATTCTTTTCACTATTCTTAAAGCCTTTTTGTTGCATGATCAGCTTGATGTAGTCATAATAATAGTTTCCTAAATATTTCATTTGCTTTTAATTTTCTAGTCTGGTCATTAAAAACAAGAACTAATGGACAGCAATCCCAGCGCATATTCAGGTTACATCAAATCGAGACATAATTAATTTCCTCTGGTGTCTAATAAAGGTTTCCTGAAAGGATGCAGGCATTTAGTGGTCCTCAAACACATTTGAAAACAACACAAATATAAACTCGATTCCGTGCAACTTCACTTCGACTTAAAGTGTGTGTTTAAGTGCTTTGCTGACTCTATTCAACTTTGTGGTACGGGGAAGATCGCAGTGTTTAAATGTTAATCTTTCAAAACCGGTTCTATTAGGACAGACTCATTCTGATCCCTTCGAGCTGACAGGAAAGCACCGAAGTAAACAGAATCAAGAGCACAACAAAGAAGTCTTTTGCTTCTTTCCAAGACAGAACAAGGGAAAGTTACTGCTGGAACTCTTGAGTTACCTTTTTCCACAGAGGTTTGCCTTATGAAACTCTGTACAGGCAAATATGACCGTATTGTGGTATGGCATGTAAATGCATTCACTTCCCAGTATTGTAAATCTAGATCTAAAAGCTGAAGAAAAACTAAGAAGAAGAATTTGTACGTATAACCTGGGAGAAAGATGGGGAAGGAGTACAACTTTTCAACATATAAAATCCCAGAGAATCTGACCCAGCAATCCGTATTTCCTGAAACTCAGAACTGTAGCCCAGATTTTGCATGTTTTAACCAATTCTTTGCCACCCCTCAGCCTCCCCTCTGCATTTCAACTTCTCGCCACAACAAACCGCAAGGTGTTTTCAAGCCCACTCCTCAGAGGACTGCTAGACTCCTCTGAGCCCACGCACCTCATTTCTCCTTCCNACAAACCGCAAGGTGTTTTCAAGCCCACTCATTTCATTTCTCCTTCTGCAAAACCCAGGACGTGCAAAGGACCCAGGCTGGAAGATTGTTATGCCTCTCCTACCAGGCTTGGAAATGCCTCCTCCTCCATGGTTTAACAAATAAATAAGTATATAGATGTTGTAGTACAAACCTTGAACATTCACTTCTCTGTGACAGATTTCCACAGTTCAGCCGCAGTTTAAAGCCCCGAATATAGCACTTTACTTACCCAAAAGGATTGCTTAGCAGGCTGAAACAGTTTCAGCAGCTCTCAAGAGTTCCCTTCAGGGAAAGACTTGGCCTAGAACAGTCTACTTAAAATCCATATGTTGTACACCAACTGCAGTGATTTCATGTGCGTCCTTCGCTGCTGGAACCTCACCCTTTCCCTGCTGAATTGTGAAGTGATGAAAGATCCGCGGGTTCCCTGCCGCCACGATGCCCACGGGCACTACAGAACGGTGGCAGTCAGGTGGGCGAACTACGACAGCAGCTTCCAGTGCCAACCAGGTTTGGTTTACGTTACCTCCTCCCACACCTTTTGCTGATCTGTCCACACGTGGAATAATGCCTAAATCATTGTTCTCTGGCTGAAGATTGTCTCCTTGCTTCTCTATGTTACAGAGATCTTTCACGGAGAGGCTCGGTCCTTGCACTGCCTTGACATTACCATAATATATATGACTTCTACTAATAATGGTATCATTATTAATGTTAACTACTATGTCATACAGAGAAAGATTCGTAACAGCACCGTAAACAAGTCCAGGCTTTGCTCTGATATACGTGAGTCCGTTCTTGAACAACAATACTAAAATACAACCTTAGCACTTAAACATTACACACACCCCCTATTTATGAGCTCAGCGCAGTAGCAATCAATATTCCCTTTTCTGAATCCGCTCGCTACAAATACCCATCTTCAAAAACTGCTGAAGTCTCTGGTAATGCACTGCACCCACTGGTAGCACAACTACGGGAAATTCAGCCCTTCGATTTTAAAACTTTGCACAAACCTCGACACACCGTGTGTCTTCACAGTGGTGTTTTAGTACTCAAAACATTACTTTGTGGAAAACCGAGGTGCAGGTGTCGTTTCAGTAGGGCGAAACGCGTCAGACTTGCCTGTCGCTGGCCAGGCCAGGGTGACCCACACGGCACTTCGACGCGGAACGCGTTAGCAGCAACAGGAGAGCGCTGCCTGGGGGAAAGGACACAGCAACCACCCGTGTTTGCTGTAGTTTTGGCAGAAGAGTTCACAGAACCCTTCCCCCGCTTTTCTGGACTACCTGTCTTCAAAACACAGCATTGTCTTCCAAGGACTCGCGGAAGAAGGACTTCTCCGGTACAGGGGGGAACACCAGGTCAGGAAGTGAGTTAATTCAGTAATTACTCTGAGAGATCTCTCCAGGGGTTTTCAAGGATCCACGGCCACATCAATGCTCAACTTGATGCAGGGCGAGAACGTCCCCTAGGTTCCTATAAGGCAAAAACCTTAAATGCTCCACACCTTACTCACTGCCCATGAGTGTGGGTAGGTGAGGTGGCCTCAGATTCTTTTCTTTCTTTTTCCCTTTTAAATTTCTCCAGGCATTGCTTTGTTCTACTGAAAACCAAGGTGGTATCAAAATCCCATGTTTTTACAGAAATCTTACTGTTGTACATTGGTTAACTGGACTGAAAACATCCTCTGTCACACGGTGTTATTAAAATAGAGACCTTAGGCACAGCTGACGAGGAAGTGAGAGGTTTACCATAGCCTGCTCTGCTATTTTAACTGGCAATTAATACACCTATTATTTTATTCTATCTTTTTTCACTAGGAAAACAAGTTGGCAGTTAAGAGGATATAGTCTGGAATTTCCATCGTCAGAGTAATTAAATATGACGGGGTTTAGCATATTCAGCAAGTATGATAAATGCTACCACTTTCCACACTCAGCTTTGAAAATGTGGTCTGTAGTTATTAAAACATTCCCAAATGTACTGGGAAAAAACATGCAGACGTACAAAACAGGATGGATGTGAAAGGTAGCTGTGAACGTTTTGACCCCAAAATTGTACTTAGTATGTAAAATACATAAATTTTATATTTATATAAAATACATAAAAACACTGTCTGGTTTTGATGCCCTTGAATGCAGCAACATTTTTCTCACGAGACCAAATTACTTCAAAGCATTTCTGGCACCTTGGACATCCACTCCAAATTACAAAAGCAGTAAGTAGTTGGCAGATCGGTGTCTCTTTTCCCTCCATCGTTTGTCAAAGTGCTCTCACATTTTTTGTTCCCTGAAGGGCAACCAGCGTCCACCAACACTTGGCCTTCGGCTCCTTTGTCACTAGGTAAGGAAGAGCATAAGGCAAATTTATTCTGACTCTTGATTGCAAAGCAGAAAAGAGTTACCAAAAGGAAACTGGTAGAACAAAAGATCAACATCTACCTGGAACTCAGGGCGCTTATGGGCTGCTGAACAGATTTCCTTCCCTGGACATCTCTCAGCTGCCCGGACTGGGGGGCTATTTCAGCAGACATCCTCCCCTCATTGTTTCTTCTTTGGAAGAAACAACTCACCCTGGTTCATGGTCTTCTAATTATATTTCTTTTCTTCTTGCTAACTATTGAGCACAAATAAATCTTAAAACCAGATCCTGACCGCCCGCAATACCTGCTCTTCCTGCAATTCAGTATGCCGACACCATTGTATGCCAGATGCAAATTTCCACATGTAGCTCACTGGGAACAAAAGCTCTTCTAAACGTAATCTCTTCTCTCTGGATGACTTTCCCGTGTGTGGGCTTTTCCAGACACGGTTCCCTCTCCCTACGATGCACGTGAAGTCAGAGGAGTTTCACTTACAACCCCACCGCCGTGCTGTATTTTCAGTTAGCCCACTTTCTCTAACCTAAGCACTACGTTCAGCTCATTGCAATGCTCCCTACATCACCGTACGCACTTAGAAACCGTATATCACTCTGATGCCACACCACTAATACCACCTTCAGCTTATCCCCAGCATTTTTACAGAGACAGAACACATCACTGAAACGGGTGGATTTAAGAAGGTACCACGTTCGGACTGTGCAGCACCTTCCTCCCCATGCACACTGTCTGTAGGGAATCCACCCCAAAGCTCTACAAGGAGAAATGACTTGAGAAATATTTTCAATAATAATTTAAAACTACAGCAGGCATGAGGGTTTTTAACAGACACTTACTATAACACACTCCCGTCTAACATCAAAAGACTCTTAATCTCACCATAACATGGTTATTATAAATTACCAAAAGGTCTTTTGTAGATAGGCAAATCTCCCCGATGTCTTTAGCAGACAGTCGGGTCCTGTTTTTCACACATCTCCCCGTCACTCTCCTATTCCTGCAGCGTAGTTTCCCACACGCCTTGACATTTCATCCTACGAGTCACAACTGGCCAAAGAATATTACATTTTAACATTGATTTTTAATAACATTTACATAATAGGAATGACCTCTCTACTTGCAAAACTATGTATTATCAATATTTCTGAATTATCACTAAGACGATGAAGACATCGTCATAGGTAATTGATTTAATTGCAGTTTTTTTGCAGCCCAGGTTTTCCTGCCCACTCTGTGTCTGATCTGGTACCTAAACAGTAACGTGGGTTCCCTCCCTTACTTTTCCAAACCCAACGTAAGGCTAAGAAATAGCCTTGAATTAATTGTACATATATTTTGAAGGTTTCACCTTCTCTGGAAGGGAAGATGGGAAATGATGACAGAAAAGAAAAACTTTAAATGTCTGAGACAACCAAAACGTAAGCGGATGCAAAACGGCTTCGGAGGCTCGTGGCCCTTTGAAAGGGACGGCATCAGCAAGGCAAAGTGCTTCTGCAGAAGGCACCTCTATCCTGTAAGCGACTTGAGGATGTCTAATTTAAATTTGTAGCATGGCAACTTTTAAAAATAGGCGAGGCCGTAGACTTTAGGCACTCGGAGACTGCAGCTGTCACAGTCCTCATCAGAGCTGCTCTTAGTGTCCCCACTGTGCTTGCGCCAGCATTCAGTCACCTACAGCTCCCCTTTAAACCCTTATCTCCTACATCTCCAGATATTAAAAAGGATTTTGATACATTCTTTAAAAAAAAAAAAGATAGACAAAGGAAAATATCAGTAATGGGATTCTTTGTCCTTTATGTATTTTCTTCAGAGGCTTTCCTTAAGAATATTAAGTAGGAGGGAGAGACAGACTTTCTTTTGTTTCTCTTCAAAACCAAATGTTCTGTCCTAACACTTCATTTTTGTCCCTTAAAAGCATACAAATTTAGACCTCTTTAAATGCATTTTGCTTATTTCTGAAATCATAAAGAGGTAAATCAAATCACATGATGTACAAGTGCATTCAAAAGTACATTTTAAATCTTAAATCTGTGTTTAAAATTATTGTGAAGTGCTATGAACTAGTGCATCTGGTAATCTAAATTCAATTGTCTACAACGTGGGCTCCAAAGAAAAATAAGTAGTACGGCAGTCTGAGCTGGCTTTTAAAAAAAGCTTTAAAAGCTGCTTTAAAAACTAATGGCATAAATCACCATAAAAAGATAGATTTTCATCATCCCAAGCCTCCACTTAAAGCTATCTTATTTGTCAAAATGTAGACTTAAAAATTAAGAAAGATTAATTGTAAGCCAAAGAAGAGCAAGGTCTGCCTCTTGCTGGAATAACTCTTTAACCACTACAAATCTGAAATCATGTTAGGGATGGTCTTCAAGCCAAAGCTTTACTTTGAAAGTTATCTTCCTTGATTCAGAAGTCCACTCATAATATGACTGCAGTGGAGTACTGCCAGAATCCGTTTAAGCCACGTCTGCCGTTCATTAGCCATCCCACTGTTCAGGTACCTGGCTCTGCACCACGGACTTCGCCAGGAACTGCCAGGTAATCCAAATATGCCATTGCTCCACAATTACTAAGCACTTTTCCCCGTGTTTTAACTCACATCTTCAGTTCAGGTTAGAAATCACTGAATCTGAAGGGCACTTCTACAGCGTAGTAGCTTATATAGTTGAAGATACAAATTAGAATCCGGGTATCATTTTTATATAGACCGACACCTTGGTCTATATATCATATTTTCGAAGAGGACTTAGGCAAAAAAAAAAAAAATTAAGACATTGTCATACAAGATGACATAGGTCACACAGGTCTCCTGAAGCAGGATCCCATAATAGGATGACGAGAAAGAGAGTCCTACAGTCCCACAACAGATAGACATGGAAGTGCGGAACCAATAAGGAACTGCTGTGCTTTACCTTGGTGACTTTCTTGGGTTCTTGCACATATACGTGCCATTGCTCAGGCACAGGCTAAGCAGGATCCCAACTAACAGCCTTTTCGTTTTTGGGGGGTTTTTTTGGTAGAAAAATTATTTAGGCAGTACATCACTTGCAGCACACAGCAGTACACAACACAATATACACTTATTCAAGCAGCACTAAAACAGCGTATCTGGATCAATGTGTCTGAGCTACAAAAATTTTGGTACTTGCGATCCATTAACATTGTTCTATATCTAACACAGGCTTAATTAGTAACAGAGAAAGCAAGTTTGAACAATTTGTGATAAGTTTTTATGTATTCTGTAAAAATCTCTAGGACGAAAGCCATGTCTCTCTTAGCAAAGTTATCTTTTTTTTTTAATTATTTCATCCCACATCTATAAAAGATCTGCTTTATGTTTTCTTAATCACAAAAGGAAAAAAAAAAGAGATTTTCCATTTGTACAGTGCATATATTCCTTTTCTTTCCTTTCTCTGATGCTCAACCTGTCTGCCTGTCACGATCGCAAGGCAAGTCTGCCACGACGCGGTACCCGACGTGATCCGTGCTGTGAGCTGTATGAATACTGACCAACGGAAACCCACCCGCCAAAGCCAGAACACACCCAAGCCATTTGCTATACAGTAACAGCAGATTAATCAACAGAATGGCTCATTGCTTAGCTACAAACTCCGGTATGGTTGAGGCTCTGGCATCTCACAGGACCAGCAGTAAATCCAGACTAGAGAGCGAGTCCAGAGGAGCGCTGGTGGTAAAGGCTTCTCTGCGGCTGAGCCGAGGCACGTTACGGCACTGCTGTTCGGCGCCTGAACTCCTGCCGCTGAGCGGGACTCCTGATGAACTCCTTTTCTGCTGAGACACAGAAATCCCAATCACAGGATTCCTCTTTTTCACCAAGAAAAATTTGTGCAATGGGTAAATCCCAACATAATTTACGATGCTTTACTTACCCAAGCTGTTCTTGCTTCTTCCATGCAGCGATACCATTCTTTGTTTCACTCCTCAAACCATTTTTTTCTATTTTCTGGACTTCTGCTAGGCTGTAGTCTAAGGCTGGTGAAGTGATACCTCTCCAAATCAGCTAGCACATGAATATATCTTTTATTATTTGCTAAAAATAAGATTGCTGGCAGTGCATCTATAGAAGCTTCTGACGCAGCTATTGCTTGCTTACTTTTAGTTCACACAAATATACTTCATACTGTGGCTAATGTAATGGTACCTAAGCAATAGAATACATTTTTGGTTTTATGCATAATAGAGAAATTCTGATAATCTACTAACGAAGAGCAGTGCTAGAGACCCAGGATAGGTATCGCCCCAACCAGGAGAGGGTAAGTGCAACTGCAATAGGATCTATATCATACATGAATTTTAGCGGTAAGAGACAGGAAAGAGAGTGGCTCCTGGGTACATCCAAGCCTGATACAAGTGATGTTTTTGGTGGGCAGCCAAAGTTCAATGTTCAAAATAGACTGCTAGCCCAAATTTGGAAAAAAGCGTCTAGGAACAATCATAATATGAAAATATGGTTACACTTGGCAAAAGTGTTTGCAATTACTGCTCATTTATGGAAATACATCGCATGAAAATTATAAAATTCTATTTTAAAAAGTAACAATTATAAATTTCTAAAAGGTGACTTTTGCAAGATTTTAACATTATAAAGGCAGCATAATTAGACATATCTCATGAAGTATAATCACAAACTCCAGACAAGTATGGACTAACGCAGAACAAAAAAGACATAACGAAAAAAATAACAAAAATTCATCTATAATAATACATTTTCTCATTTTCATGAGGTTTAAGCCTTAAGGGGGAGTTATGGTTGCTCCAACACACAGGAATATTCTCATGCCTCCAAAATCCAGGCATTAAAAGAAACAGTCTGCCTCAATTCCGCACGTAGTGAATGACAAGAGGTGGGGTCCCTGTGTCTGCATTTCACTATTCCTGCAATCGGCTCTGCTGAGGACCACTGGATATCTAAAACTCAGAGCCGCACTCCTCCTCCTCCTGCATTACTGCCAAAACATCTAGAAGTCTGCAAGACTAGTATTTCGAATGGACACAACATAAACACCTTCAAAATTAACAATCAATAGTCACAGTTCCTTATCATATAAATACAACAGTGGCACATAATCTCAGTTATCACATCAGAAATCAAGAAATTTACGCAAGAATGATTTAAAATAATAATAGGAAGATCATTAGCCTGTTCAAAACAATAGCTGGTTATAGATTAACACCAGTATAAGATCAGTTTTTAGGTACTTAAGACACCAGGTCTGTTGATCACAGTGACTTAGATAAAGACAACAAAGCAAGGAAATTAGGTTATCGGACTTTTCACAAGTAAAACACTTCCATTAACTAAAACATCATTCTTAGATGAGAACTTGGAGTCCAATTAGAATTTTGCAATTGCAGCTTATGCTAAATATACATACATGTACACATATGTATACGTGTGTGTAGATATATACAAACTTCATTTTTATAGTTATATAAACCAAGTTTGGTTTATATATATTTATATTTTTATATATTATATATAGAATATATATATTTCTACATGCATATACATTTGTATATACAGATAAAATTTGAAAATGACATCTGTAAAAAATAATAGATAAATGATGTATAAACTTAAGAACTCAGAAGAAGTTCAGTCAACGCAAGATCCTCACTCCGTCTAACAAAGAACACATTCAGCTATTAAGAGTCTGGGTTTACATTCACATTTTGTTTCAGAGAAGTAAGGCAGATTTGAAGTGAATCTCTCGGTCATCTTCCCACTTCCAGGCGTTGGTTTGGTCGCAGAGCAGGGTTGATGCACATGAACCATGTGCCAGAAGCTCTTACCCACGTGCACGCCCCAAGCCCTGGCAGATACGTCCAAGCTCAAACTGCTCACTGAGTAGGAACATACTGAAGGCGTTCAGTCGAGGAGGCAAGCCTCAATTTAGGCTGAAGCAACGTCTCAGACAGGTACACAGCGAAGACGCAGAGGCGGTGGCACCAACGCGGCAGTGCGCCGAGCAGCTCCTGCTGCCCCGCAGCGCTCGGGGAGAGACAGAGCCCCGCGGGAGCAGCCGCCGCAGCGCACAGTCCCAGGGAAAGAACCGCTGTGCCTGCTCCTCCGACGAGGACCTCCCAAGTCTTTCGTTTTCTTCCAATGGTACCTGCTGTTTAAAGTATCTCGATAATGCAGTCATATGCATGAGAAACGTTTATCAATTCAGACCAGAATTCTGGACCAGTGTCCAGAAGCAGAGAATTTTGACAAAACTGATAAAAAAAGGTTTCTGACAAGGTATTTGGTGATGGGGCAGGTGTACATCATAGCAAGTATATGCCATATAAAACTAAATATTGGTCCATACTTTTGTAATATAGCACAATTTTTCACGTTTTAAACAGTGAACACCACCATGCCTCCACCAGCCAGTTTCTTTTTACCCAATCCCCACCTTCCTGAAAGGAATGGGGAATAACATGCCCCTAAGCCTTTGCTTCAATTGCCAAATAACTACTGAGGAAAAAATACAATGTTAGTAGAAAGTAAATCCAATCCATTTAAACTATGATGCACTTAATGATTATGCTGAAAATAAACAGAATATAAAAAGAAAGAGAAACATCATTTAATATTATATGTACACATAACTTTACTATTTAGCAGAGACAAAATACCACCTCTTCTAAGAAAGATGTTAACAAAAACTCTAATATGAAGTTTTATATGATGCCTTTGGAAAAAACCTACAGTATTCCAAGTAATTAGAAAAATAATTAGAAAAATATTGTAAGGGAATAGCTGATAGTATCTGTAAAAAAGACTGGGGAGAGCCATAGCAGCATGTACGGCTGAGAAGGACTGGACGGTGAACTGCTGCAGGGATAGCGTTTGAACTGCTTTTATCTTCCTTGTCAAGTTCTCCTCCTTTGTAAACTAGGAAGATTTTAAACAAAACATCACCACCAACAAAAACAAACACAACCAACAGCATGTAAGTCAAAGAATGTAAGGCTGTAGTCTGAGAAAGAAACATGTTTTTCCATCCTTGGTCAAATCTGCTCTTCCTCTACAACAAACGAAGGCACAGCTGCCAGACTTAAAAAAAAAAAAGCTCAGGTGTTCACATGTATAACTTTTATAAAACAGTAAGCACATCAACAGAGAAAACTACATAATTTTTATAAAAGTATATTGACTAGTGCTCCGTATTAGAACTAGATAACCAGCGGGAGATGAGTTTCAAGAAACCCAAACCCAAAGGATGCCTTGCCATAATCATGTGAGTTTGCGCATTCACTGTACAAACATTCTCCGCTCGTTCACCGAGTGCGCTGGCTGTCGACAAAGAAAGAGCTCCCTTAAAGAGAGCAATTCTTAGAAGTTGTTGACAACTACATCTGCTTTCTGCCAGAGCTCTAAATTTACCCTTAGGAAAGCAAGCACGAGCATGTTAAACTCAACCATCTCAACATACAGTTTCTAAAACGAATACCTAAATAAACAACTAGGACTGCTCTTGATATTCTACAAGAAGTTAAATAATTAGGCCCATTATTGGCATACTAATTTTCTACTGTGAGGCACTGAAGTCCGCAAGTTCAAACTATTCCCCTGAGTTTTTATTTCCTCAGAATTCTGACCATTATTCCCTCGTGCTCTCTCCAGAGGGAGGTGGGCCCTTCTTCCCACAGTGAAACTGCAAGCTTATTTGCAACAGCATGAACATTTTTTAATATATGAAACTGTCAAAAATCCCCACAAAATAAAAAAATCTGTAAGTTTGCTTGTAAGGAAAAAATATCTCTTAAGGTCTGGGTGAGGTAGCTGCACACTGAGAATTGCTAGATTTTACAGAAAACCAGACGTCCCTACCCCACCTTGAACAACTAAAGAAGACGAGAACTTTAAAGTAAAAATTAAACTGCACAGCAGTTGAAAGCAATGAAATCAGCTGTTCAACTGTTCTGAGCAGTTTCAGAATTATTTTTGGAGAAAGAAAAAAAAAAGCACAAAATAAAAATGCACTAAATTTTGAAAACTCCATTCCTTTAAAAAAGCTACAGGGCATCTATTTGGGAATCTGTAGCTATACCAAGGGCATATTAAATGGACGCACTAAGCGTCTATTAATAATATCAAAAGGTAGAATCTGTAGTAAAAGCTAAGCATATACAAAAGCATCATGTTCAGAATAGAAAGATGTGTTAAAATTCTTTGACTAACAGACAAGCTATTTGAAACTCTGACCTAAAAAAAAAAAATGTTCTTTTTTCTATCTGAACACAAGCTGTATATTAAACAGTCTATTTTGCTTTGAAGTATATTCTGCTTTCCCATTTCTGTTCTCAGAAGACTGGAGTTAATCCACCAAATATAAAAAACAGCCTTAGATATTTTTTTTCTTTTAAAGTCAAAACTTTCCTGCTCTGACCTGAACATGCAAGTCAGTATTCGTGGCAAACGTTCGTTACTAATGCTCCTTCAATTCGTCTCGCTTTTGAACCACACAAAACAGGTACACTCTCATACTTCCAGTGTGGGAACAACAAACTCATCTGCTGCCAAAACAGCAGACTCTTCCTCGTCCTGAGATCGCACGCACACTCTACAAAGACCTCTAGCAGCCACAGGGCCTTTCTGCATCTAGCAAAAGCTCATTAGTGTAGCGCACGGTCCAAGTCTGACCACCAAAGACTTTTGCCTGGAAGAATAGTGAAATGTGTTCATAAAACTCAGTATGAAATATAAAAAGAACCTGATGCTTAGAAGCACCCCAGGCAAACTGACACTTGTCAGATCTGGAGAGACACACTCAAAAAAAATGACAAGTCAGCATACGAAAAACGTCTTTAAAACACCCTAAAATGAAACTAGAAGGAAATAAAGGTCTCTTTAAACTAGCTGCACATCTTTGAACATGATCTGGAAATAAGAAAACAAAAAACTGGCAGACATTTAAAGTAGAAATAATAGTGATGCTAGTAATGAGCGAACTAGTCAGGTGAAGGCTATCAAATAAATTAGCAGGTCTGTACATTGCAAATTCAACCAAAAGAAGTAGGTGAAATCAACAGTAATGAAGTTTCCATTTGACGGACTGGATTTTTAAAGGCTTGGGAAGACTGCGAGATAGAAATAAACCTTGGTGAACTTAAAAGCGGTTTGAGCAGGCTGCACACCAAATCTTCACACTGAGAAACAGCTCCCTAATGGAACATTTCTCCGATACTCACCAGACACGTGCGTTTTACAGAGGTTTCACAGTACAATCTGTCCTAATCTCCAAATTACAGGTTTCAGACAACACAGGTAACTAACAAAAGAGCTGAAGTCAGTACTGAATTCAGACATCATATGGAAAAACAGGAATCCACGAAAGCACCATTGCTTGCTTCTACACAGACATTAGACTGCCTGTAGGAAACCAAAACATTTTCGTTCCTTTTAAAGGTAGCCAAGGTCTCCGCTCTAATAAATGTAAGGAAAACCTGGTAGGAAAGTACCAGATACACCATGTCTTGAAGTTCAAGGCAACCAGGATCAGACTATGCTATACTCTGGAAACCGCTGAAAGAAAAGATGCAGCAGTTATTCATGCTATTTTTTTTTTCTTAAGATCACAATGATCTTGACATCTGAGGCACACTGGAAAGTGTACAAGTTTCAGTCTGCACGTTTGCAGTTCCCGGAGATGTAAGTTGAGGCAGCAGGAGCGCAACTAAAAACAAACAAACAAGAAAAAATCCAAGTTTTTTTGAGACAAGTTGTTCCTATTATCTACACAGGCTCAGAAAGTCCGAAGGGAATACGTGCTCCAGTATCACTGCATGACAGGTTCAAATGCAAACGCTCACTGAAAAACCCAGAGTAAAGGAGAAACATCAAAAGTCAGTATGTATTTATATTACATTAACTGCTACAACATTGTACTGGAGACACAGTGGTACTAGCAATAGAAAGTATTCTACACGCAAGGAAAAATAAGTTTCTCAAACAATAAAGAGAGAAGCTAGCAACCTGCTTAATTTGAAAGTATTTTCTTTCAGTTAACAGAACAGACAGATATGGCTTGACCAAGTTGTTTTTAAGAAAATGAGTCCTACTTATGATAATCTCTAAACCAAAAAAGATTCCTGACAGATCATTCATACCTTGGATCAAGCAGTCTACGAGACAGAAGGAGGGGAAAATAAAGTTCCTATCATCTGTCACTTTTGACGACGGTGGATTCTCCAACACTACAAAAACTAGTTCTATGCATATTTTAATGCATCCTAGACTAAGTCAGTCTTAAAAGACTTACTGATATGAAAATGAATATCTGAGATGAGGTTCTTAAAGTATTCTTTATTAATATCATTAGAAGTTGCAGAAACAACTTTCTTGTAATATAAAGGCACAGGGAGACAGTTTTGATAAAATATTCCAATCAAACAGTAACTTACAGTACAAAAGGACAATTGTAATGCACATACAAACCCCAAACATCTCATTCAAAAATATTTCACCATGTTCATCAATAATAATGGGCAATGACTAAAAATATAAATTGTTATTGTACAATAAATATCTGATAGGTGCAAACGGAACAAGATTTATTGCTCTCCACAATGTTTTCCCTGTAGTGTTTGTTTTTTGTTTTTAAAGTTCCAAATTCCTTTAGTAACTTACTTCTGAGGGAGCTAAACCCCAAACCAAATCTGATAGGACATTATGACAGCTACCAAACTGCCTCGAGTACGAACCAGAACTGGCAGTGTTTGTTTCTTGTACAACTTTAACAATCATACTCCACTCACTCATTGGGAAATGTGGTAGATGGTTAAAAATCAACTTTAGTGCTAAGTCAAGGCTTTTACGGTAGGGTAGTATTACCTAGTCTGAGGGTTAGTCTATTTTCTTCAAATAAGTGGATTTTATGATGAAAAATAACATGAACCTTCTCTGACAGCTTGTGCCAGAGCAAGCAAGTAAAACCATTTTCAAATGAGGGGAGGGGAGAAATTAAAATGAAAAGCTTCATTGGGCATTCTGACTTCAGAAAACAAGACAAGGGATTGGGAGCAAATGAGGACTACACAGGCAAAGATGACTAAGATGATTAAAGTGAGAATTTCGAATTCTAAAATATCCTTAATATAATCATCTAAGAAATCAAAAAGGACTCTGCATCTTTATATAGCTCCACTTTTGGAGCTTTGAGAAAGAAGGGCCAGTCAGTGAGTTTGCCATTTTCCTCACCTTGCGCTTGCAGCAATTTGGTAAAGCAACAGTTTCCATCAGTCTTCTGATGCAGTACGAGAGCCATACTAACTTTGCTCTTGAAAGTAGAACATGCTACCTTGCTGACAATTCTTTTTAGCTTGTATGAAATATTGTTTTATACACACGTTTAAGAAATATTAGTTTTCTTCATTACTGGTACGAGAAGTAATATGCATACATTTCCTAAGAGTATCTTTTTATGTATAAGACTTCAGGAAAATGAAGCACTATAGTAGTTGTTACGAAAAAAAAAAAAAAAAAGAGGAGCAAGCTTTGAAGTGAGTTCTTGTAGTAACTGAGTTTTTTATAAAAACTGTAATTTATCAGAACAACTCCAGATTTATGCAAACCTCAAGAAGTCAATTGCACTGGGAATAGTCAAACTTAGTTCAAGAAAAGGCGTCTAGAGTGAATACAGCTTAATCAATTTAGCTGGTAAACCAAAAGATGAATATTCAGTAAACTCCATTACACTTGAATTCAACAGAATTGGGAATGATGTAAAACAAATTGCTACCTTTCTAGACATTATTATTCAAATTAGGATTTTCTTGTAGCATAAGCACATAGTTTTAGAAGTCCTTCAAAAAGTAACCAAGGACCACTGAAATTTGAATTTTGAGAATTATTAGCTTCACTACAGTATAGCATTTTGTCTTTACTATTGGTTTAGAAACTAATAAACAAAACCATTTTCTTTGGTTTATGCTCAACGACACCGGACTAGTGAATTTTTAATTTTAGTCAAGCTTCTATCCCCAATTTAAATTAATACAGATCTGTTTATTGTAGTCTCTCTCCAATTCTCAAATTATTTCTGTTAAAAATAAGAGTTTGCTCATACCATGATTTCCTGCTCAACAGTCATGTGTATATACTGGCATGAAGGGTAAAGGTTTTGTACAATAGTTACATTAAGTGATATTTTCCAATGGCAGAACTACAAAAGACATCAAATGAATATTAGTTCAAATGACATTTGAGTTTATGATGATCTAAAAAAAAAAAGAAACCACAATGTTTAAGTATAGCAAAATACAGTGTAAAACCCCCTAAAATTAGACAGTAAACATGGGAATCCTGCACTCACAGTAGAAATGTACTGCACAGCATTAACATGAAAGCCCGTTAAATTTGAAACAATGCAGACAGCAAGATTTACCTGGATGTAAATGCCACTTCAAGGTGTTTAAACAAACACAAAAATGAGACAATGATGTCAGGAAAAAGGCCTTTAAAACAGGCCATCAGTCTAACTTGACTTTCCAAGTAAGAACATCAGCTTCACAAAACTGTGACACTAATGCAGTTTTATGTAAAGTACCCTTTGACACACAAGCTGTCAGTTACGCTATCACAGTCTTTTTTGACCTCCTCCCTTTTAAATAGTTAGGGAGGAGAGTCAATAGTAGCTCAAGTTTTAATTCAGTAAGTACCTTGTCTGTTTGCAAAGGAACATTATAACACCATAAAATTGTATTTTTATGGTATTTAGAAAACTGATAAACTAGTTTCTTTTTTTTGTTTGTTCGTTTATTTTCTCTTTTTAACACATAAGTTCAAAACCTCAGTTTCTATGTGTCTTTGCAATAGTGTTTTTAGCCAGTGTTGCAAAAAGTTTTCACTGTGGACTACCTCACATTGTTACTCAATTGTGCAAGGTATTCACGCAGCTCTTTTGCGGCTTGGAATCTACCATATCGCTTCTTTGGGTTGGCACACTCATCCAGCAAGGCCTCAAGCCGGCCATCTTTGGCAATTTCAGCTGGGGGGTCATGAAGTAGTCCTCCAGAAGTGCCACGCCATGTGGCATGTCTTGATAAAAGGTTCTGACAAATAGCATAATAATTGTGGTCCACAGTGACACGAGCACAAAGAATCTCTTTTGAGAAGGACAGACAAGCTTCTTTATCACAGTCATCAAATTTGCTCTCATACCATACATCCCAGTTTTCAGGTTTATCTTTTAAATATAAGGAGACAGTAAAAAAAAAAAAAAAAGTGAGAGAGGAGGAAAGAGCATATGTGCATCTGAATACAATCAGAAGATCAATACACAGCAAACAAAGTATTTCAACTATAAACCAACTTTGTTTAGACGAACTCTTAAACGTTCTAGTCTAAGGTTACATCTGACAGTTTCATATACTTTTCTGCTGAAATGGTCCTGGCAATACAAAAAATAAGGGAAAGAAAGAGGGTAAAATAGACAGCGAGGAGAGGGAAGCAGAAAAAACAGCACACTAAAGACATGAAACCTACATTCACACACATACCCAGAGGAAAAAATATAGCACAAAGAAGTACAAGAGAATGATTCACAGCTGAAGTTGAGAGAAAAACAAACAAGCAACATGATTTATTTTAGCAACATAGATTTGGTTTCTCCAGTTGCCCTGGGAACTAACACTGGCAGGCGGTCAAGCGGTCTACCAAAGAACAAAAAAAAAAAAAAAAAACAAAACCAAAAACCATCGCAAAGTAAATGCCATAAACTTCTGAAACATCCAACCTCTTACTTTAGACATGGTAGTAACTAAGAAGCATGTATAAAAAAACAGATGCATTGCATACAATCTTTCAAGAAAGAAAAAAAATCAACAAAAAAAAATGGCATTTATGTACATGTATAAACCCTTCTTTATATATATATTAAAAAAAGTTATAAAAATTTGAAGGTGTAACTAGTGGCCTTGTCACAAAGCTTTCTTTAACTTAAAATCTGATTTACAGAAAATACCTTATAGGATAATAAGTAAAAGGTTACCAAGTGTGATATCTCCCGAGTTCTGACTACTTTTTGTTAAAAAACATTCATCTTAAGTTTCTAGTTTACTGCCAGCTTTGAGAAGAGGTCCTTACCAAGGAGGCTCATAGTTGTGCAGATTTCTTTTTTTTTTCTTTTGAGTACTGTGATGTACAAACTAAAATTTATCTGTGTTTGGCAGTCTCTGAGCTGACTATAGGTCTAATCATTTATGGTGCACTGCAAACCAGACTAGAAAAAAGGTCTACCAAAGGATGACTGCTAGTACTATAAAAATATGATGTAAAATTCGTACAAGGAACAGCAAACTCAAAATGGAAAGAATGCTAGCAAAGGAGAATGGGAAAAAACGACTTCAGCAAACTCAACTATGATAACCCACACAGAGTACAATTATATATTACTGTACAGTGCAATTGGACAGAATGTACATATTCAAATATCTAAACAGGCATATTAATCACTCTAGACAGAGATTGCTTAATGAAACTTTCCAGGAGATAAATGAAATCAGTATTAAATGTCAAGTTTATACAAAGACTGAGAACTTTCTTGTGTCCTCGTTTGTTTTCTGTGTTCTTGATTAATTGTTAGATTGCAAATCATCCAGCAAAATCCTAGTTCGATCCAAATTAGTCTGAGAATTATACACAACAGATGTAAGCCTGACACTTTCAGCATTCAGTTTCTGCAAGATGTTACTTGCTACTATTTCATGCACACATCAACTTTTTCAGAGTCCATTTGGTAATCTTTGTGACCAAGCAATTCAGACATGCTCCAAAAGTCAGTGTCTTAAGTAATATTATTTTAAGAGGGTGGAAAAAGGGGAAAGAAAAAAAAAAAAAGTTTGTGCGGCCCATAAGTACAAAAGTAAATGTACTGGATAGCCAAGGTTTTCTGGGTAGGCTCTGATAATTTTAATCTAAGATCCTAGAGAATGTATAATAAATCTAATAAATAAAAGAAAAACCAAGAAAACCCAAACCCCACACCCAAAAACATACTTCCTTGTAGAAAACTGTGTAGATGGAAAAAATAGTCTTAAAGTTAATTCAGCAGCACAGCATATGAACTCTATTTGCAAAACTTAAAAAAATCCATTCACTCAAAGCAAACTGGCATCCCTTGGCCTATTGCCATGAACTTCTGCAGAATCTAGGGATTCATGTTCAGTGTCTCTAGCCCTTGGGTCTGCAAAGTTTTCCTTACAAGCTCAAAAGGAATATAAACCCATGTAATGCCACTTTGTCAAACATCTCTCCTGCTGCCACTGCTCTGAGCTTTTACAGTTGACAGAAAGATGAATGAATTTTCACTATTCCCATTTGGAAAGAGCATTAAAATGACCCGTTCCTTCAGTTCCATGATTACAGAGCACCAACCTGAACAACTGAACCAGGAGCAGGCTATGTAACTAAGGCCAAAGCGGGCAGAAGACTGTCTTGTCATTCACAGAGAACAGAATGCCAAGACTTCCACCCTTACAGATGTCTGGAAAAGACAAAAGGAACCTCTCTCTGTTAGCTAAGGTAGACAACTCAGTCGGCCACCCCATCTGTCTGTCTGTCTGTCCATCTGTACAAACCCATCCAACGTACAAACCCCTCCTCCCGTCCCCACCTCTCCACTTAAACAGGATTACAGGAATTAAAAGTATATGTAAATCAAGTTCAGGTAAACTCAATGCTTCATAAAATTGACAAATTGGTCGAGTTAATTAGTAGCCTAATTGCAGAAGAAAGCTAATCGGTTTGTTAATTAGTAGGCTAGTTATAAAGCCAACAAAATGCTTATTTAGCAACTACACGTACTTTAAATATTGTGCTTGTAGAGAAAGAAGCGAGAAACATGGGGTGAGGGGAAGGGAGAGAAAGAAGACACTTACTTTGTCTGATTAACCTTTTGTCTGCTACCAGAACGTTTTCTGCATCTACAATGATAACTTTCCCATCTCTCGGTCCAACTGCAAAGTTGTCAAAGCTGACATCAAGGAGGTAGAGTGCAAATTCAAAGTCGTTATTTGTCAGCTGCTCAGCTATTTCCATTAATTGCCAGGCCAGATCCACTCGTTTCTCCCATGGTGCATTAAAGTAACTCCACAGCTCTTCTCCAACGTAATTGACAGCCACCATTCTTCCACACGCTCCTAAGTACTTTGCGAATGGCCAACCCTCATCAGATGGAAAGCTCTGCATATAAAAAGATTTTTAAAAATGTTCATTAATACAAAACATCTTAGATTTTAAAACGCTGTTCAATAACATTTAGAAGAGATAGCTGTAAATACCCATCAATGCTACATTTCCATATACCTCTAAGTTTTGAAGGGAAAGAAAAAACAACACAAAGTATGTTTATGTGAGCAAGAGGCCCTGCTGGACTACTAAAGAGAAAGCGTTGGAGGACCTGAAATAATATACAATCCTCATCTAGCTTTCCATGTACTATATATATATACACACACATACAGATATATTCACATACACAATTCCACAAACTATCTTTTTCTATTGGTGTTTTATACACATCTGTTGTACTAATGCAAGTATACTTCCCACCAAGATAGTTATGCATCTGATATTTTTATTTAAAACAATTTTTTTAATAACCTAAAGGAAAAAGCTTTAAAAAGTGACGCCTCTTTCTCTCCACCACCCCCCCTTCAAATTTTTCCCTGTTGACTGGATTCCTTTGAGGATCCTCTCACTTGAAAATCTCACAGAAAGGATTACAGAACAGATTAAGGTATAAAAGCAAGCTTAGGGTTTCTTATGCCTGTAGTACTCCTTAATAAGCTACCTCTTGATTAATTACTACATAAATACTTTGTATGTTTATTACACACAGCCACATAGCATTTTTATCAAAAGTAAAATCTGTCTCCAATAGTAGCTTTCTTGGAAGTTAACATAAAAGACTGAATAGTAATAACATAATACAAGCAATTAGAACAAAAAAACAAAAAAAAAAAACCCCAAACCACAGCAGGATATTTTTCCTACTTCAGTTGTGCTGAATGTGCCCTAAGACTTCAATATGAACAGGTAAGCTTTTAAAAGGTATCCTCTGTACTATGCATCAGGAAGAAACTGTAAAAATTAAATTCTTAAATTAAATTCTTAAGTTAATAAGCCCCAAATGCATAGAAGTTAGCACTCTAAGAACACAATGTACAATAATTTTAAGAATTAGGAGATACCACTATGTGCCCATGCTCCTTCCTCGTGCACTACCTCGCTATCGTGTCACCAGAAGCCACTCATAATCGATTCTGCAATGACGATGTAGCAAAGGTTTTTAGCACACTTGGGTTGGACAGCATGGTGGGTTTCTGTCTGAATGGAAGCTTTACACCTCCTGGAATCCATGACGGCAGAAAATATTTATGGTAAATTGAGAAAAGGGACACTGGAAGGAAACACATCATGCAGAACAGATCTGAACTACAAGACCGGTCAGTGAAGAGGTGCCCAGCACTCACCCATCTGTGTATGTGTATCACTTAAAAAAAAAATTAGAAGAGTTACAGTGCTTATATACCCAATCACCATAGCCTTAAACCCCATATCTCCCCTACAACAATTCCTAATTTTACCTATATCTGTGCTTCCTTTGATAACAGTGTTGATCATTTCACCTGAAGCACTAGGCATCAGCTGATGCTAAGCCAAGGCGCGAATACTGATGCTGGCCAGAAACCCTAGGAGCTCTGTAATACACAAAGAACTGCAAACCACAGCTACTCCCAAGAATTAACACTTATTCTTGAAATGCAAACAGCAAAGTTAAACCTATATTCAATTCACACACTAAGACTTCAAATTTAGTATTAAAAAAGTCCTGAAAAAAACAAAATAGATTTGCTTAGATGACAATAGTCTATACAACAATATAAATCACCAATGTGCACACCCATCCTTACTCACAAAACTTGCTTGCGTATTTCACTAGTCGTTCTCCACGTATACTCCCACGGCAGGAACCAAGTTTCACTAAAAAGACTACTAACTGGCCTCTGACCCAAAAGGTCATTGGCTCAATGAACCCTCTAGCAATATCCAAGAGAAAAACTCTTATAGTTACCTTCCCTACCTTTTAAAAGATGCTGCTAGTAAACACACAGGAAGAAAAAGTAAAACAGGAGCACTTGCTCAGCACTGCAACAATAGTTTCTCTTGGTTCTATCGAACTTTCAGGATTTCACAACACCTGCGGGTTTCAGGAGGTAAAAAACAAGATCCTGTGGAGGAATTCTTTCCATCTACTAAGTTATTTCACTACCAAACTGGAATCTTGGTTACAGAATTTCAAAAGGACATCAGACCCGTATTAATAATAGAATAGGTTCAAAGTTATTGGGGTGCCTAAGTGTCTGGAATTCTACTTTATTTTGATCACCTGATCTACCCACAGAGGTGAATCTGAGAATGGAAAAATCCTGAGGATGATACAGAACTAATTGGATGGTTTTGAGACCAGTATGATATTTTCAAGCTGCAACACCACATTACTGAGCAGAACTAAATCTCTCTCCCTAACTGAATCTACTACGCAATAAGAATGACATTATCCAGTCTACAGTTTTTTTATCTGCAGGCTTCAGGGCAATTTATGAAGGTGGTAATTATGGGCAAATATCCACTAGTTCAGGGCAAGTCAAGCGATACATTCCACAATTAAGAAGTTGGCTGGGGTTTTTTTGCTTGTTTTGTGGTTAGCAAAATAACCTTCCAACAAACGAAGTGTGTGCTAATTCAGTGTTCCTTACTTATTCTACAAGCAGACCAATGTAATGAAAACTCATGCCTGTGGCATCAATAAACGCCACCAAAATGAGATTTCCTGCACACTTATCATTACTGCATTCAGTCCTGGATCAAAACAAACCAATAAGCAAATGGCTGTTGTCCATCAAATGAAGTTACTTACAAAGGAACACGTCATTTCACTCAAAAAGAAGCAAGCGGGAGTTGGTGCTAAGGCATAGCCTCCAGAGAACTCTGGGCAAGCAAAATTTTTTCATTCCAGTGAGTGGGATCAAGGGGCATACGGAAAATTCAAAATACTGCCTACCAGTATCTATCAGGAAAAAGCCATACAGCTTAGCATTGGGGAACTCCAAATGTGTGTACCTATGGGTCCTGTACCCATGCAAGTCTACTTTATCCATACCTTATAAACCCAAATTTATACCTTAACTTGGAGAAAATCTACCTGATTACATTTTCTGATAAATGCAGGTTCAACTGATTACACCAACTGTGCATAGTATTTTCGTATTGCTGCATTTTGTCAGCACTCAATGCAATATATTCAAGTCAATTGCTACAGCAAAGATGCCTAAATATTTGTAATTAAGCATGACTTTGGACCACCCCATTGCTTTTCTTTTCCACCCCTCTCCTTTCCTATATTCCAGTCCTGCTCTGCTTATGCCTTTGCCTCCCTTTCCAAACCAAATTTATCCACAAACAGCTGAACCTAGCCAAGGCCATGCTACTCCTGGAAGCAAAGGTGTCCATCCCTCCCAACCCGTCACACACACTCATGTCAATCCCCTCCTTCGTGTCATTAGGAAAGCAACGCAGCTGGTACTTGCTGGGCTGGGGTTCAATTGGACCAGCACCTGATCCAGCTCATCACACCGCCGCATCACGCCAGTACTGACAAAAGGAAGGGAGAAGGCCTGAATAGCCAGGTGCGGGAGAGAGGAAAGGAGCTAAGAGGACCTTTCCTTTCCTTTCCAGCAGCAGCAGGGATTTATGTGATGGATTAAACTCATTTTGAAAGTACAGCGTTAGTCACAATAGCACGCTGATCTTCAAAACACATCTATTATGCTTCCTGCGTTGTGTACGCTGAATTTCATTTCACACAAGAAATTCTAGACGCAGTTTGGTTTATTAAGAAGTGAACATCCCGAACATTAGTAGTAAAATATCTGCATGCCATACTGTAACGCAGATATATTTATAACTCTGTGGCACTAAAAAGATCTTTTGACAACAGGAGTGCAGGGAATCCTGCCAACATCTGCACATGTACAAACAACATCTCTGTTCTGGCTCCCTTCCAACTGGCATGTAACAGCCACATCTACACTTCATTACCCAAGTCAGTAGCCGAAGAAGGGGATAAAAATATGTACAAGTGCCTCATTCAGCAGTTTTATATTCACTCTGCGAATTCGACAAGAATATTAACTGAAGTGCAGATCTGTTGTCTTTGCAACCACAGTTACGTAACTTTTTGTCCTATTCTACTTTGAAAGCTTTTTTCTATATGAAATTGCAGCTCACTTAAGACAAGGATTTTTTTTCTTCACATACTAAAATTTTGAAAGCCAGTACGACATGAGCCCATTTGTATGGTCATTAAACATGTTTTCCATGAACAACTTACATTTGGAAACAAAAAGCTTAGTAAACAGCGGTCAAAAATCTCAGATTTCTGTAAAGTAATGCGTAACAGTTTATACTACTAATAATTCAAGAATTAAAATAAAAATAATTATATAATTTTGTACTTGAATAAGCTAGTCAAAGACTAAAAACGTGCATTTGGCAATTAAGATAAAAACTAAGCTCTTGTCAAAACCAGAAACAGCTATCTGACAAAAGAATCTGCAGTTCTGATGCACCCACTCAAATTTTATCTGTGAATACACACACACAAATGCCATGGAAACCACAGACAATTCAGCTTTTAAAAGTGTTTTAAAATATAGTAATGAATATGAAAAATTACAAACAGGTAGCTTAGTAAGTTTTCCCTCATTAAAGTTGTTATCCTTCTTTATTCACAGAGAAACATGTATAATCTTCTAACAGCAAGACAGAAAACAGTAAATATGATGAAAACTTCTGCTACCTCCATTCCCAGTGACACACACATCAAAAAAATATTTCAGTTGCTCTAATTAGCATAGCTACAAGATATCGTTCTAAGCAAGGCTTAAAAACCTAAGCCAACCCTGTCAAAGGGACAAAGGGCACTTTGTTACTCCAAGAATAATACCGCATTTATGTCTTTAAAAAAAATACACTGTAGTCTCAGAATAAATATTGAGAATTAATAGGGTGAATTTATCATTTCACTGAAGCATAAAACACAGTATCAGTGATTTTGCCTTCCTCACTTCCATCTGTCTAAACATGAGAAGATATACAAATCTGCCACTGGTTTTGAATGTTCAGAGCTGTGAATTAGATCATGCAGTAAAGACTCACCAGCTTGAAGCTGATAAGGCCTATTGTAGTCTGCAATAACACAAATCTCCTCTGAATTAAACATTTAAAAGAATATTAGTTTATCATAATCAAGCATATAATTCACCCTAATAATCAAGTCCAAAAATAGACAAAAGTAACAAGTGACATCTTTGAGCTACTGTTTTACTGTACCATTAAAAAAAGTCTTTCATTTTCAAAACTACTATAGAAGATGCTACATGTCACTACCACTTTTTTTTGTATAACGTGAGTTCCACCTAGAAAAAAAAAACACAAAAAACCCCCAAACCACAAAACAAAGAGCTATACCTTAAATACAATGGAATGAAAAAGCAAAACAGAATGAGGACTTCTCTTTCTGTTCTTATGATCCTGAAGGCCTTCAATGGCAAAACTACACTCTTTGTGACGCCTTCGCTAATATCGTCGTACCGAACTGTGTTTGCCCAGGCACAAACTGGCATGGCAAGTAGAATTTAAATAATATGCTCTTCCTCAAAAGGAAAAAAAATCAGCTTGCTCTCAGAGAGTACTGTTGATTCTGCAGTGTAAACAGAAGTAGCACTTGTATTAGTCACCAAGGCAAATAAGTAAAGTTCTGTAACCACCCAGACCTGGAGAGCAGATTTTACAATGAAACTTTTCAGATCAAAGGACGTTAAAAAGCACAGTCTAAACACAGATGCCTTCTTTTGTCAGGAATTGATCTGAATTCTAGAAGATCTGTATTCCAATGTATTTGCAAATGCTAGTAAGTATAATAAAAACACTTTCATTCTCAACTATATGCCAAATCATTCGACATTCAACTAAAACTCCCACGGAAGTTAAGCATATACATATACATAGCCTACACACACAGAGTAAAAAGTAGATTTCATTGAATATTCCAAATATTAGTATTCCTACTGAAACTATCTTTCTTTCATTTATTTGACTTTTGTTCAGTTTTATTACATTTTATCTGGTTACTACATACCATTCATGCCAACAAAAGGTGCATGTCAGGCTCAATTGACAGACTATTGCACAAAAATACACAGCCAACTCTAAATATAAACCCACTCAGAAGTTGCTGGATGATTCAATCGAACACTTGAATCGTAAAAGTTTATTTCACAATGTTAGCAGAGGTATGCCATTTCTCCAAACAAATTAATGAATAATGATTAAACACAAGAACCATAGCATAGAAAATGTATTGTTGCATTGGTTGTTACCCATTCAAATTACTTTGCAGTTCATAAAAGTTTGTTCAGATTGAATTTGCAACAGAGGAAAATGATCACTATCTACTTCTCATCAGTTAGGAGTCTGGAATATATCACTGTGAAGAAGTCCTAGCAGAGATGGCCCACTCCTATTTCTGAAAATTAATTTGCAACATCAAAGAGACTAAAACAAAGCCTCAATTACTTAATTCAGGAAAGTAAAATACAGCTCCCCCTCTACATCAGACATACCAGAAGCAAATGGACAACCCGGGTAGTTCAAGGTTTGGAATGTGGGGTAACACACTTTTTTTGGTGTTACTGAAAACTTCTCAGAGTTCCAATTTATCATGAGGATTTCTATTTAAGTCTGTATAGTGATTTCTCAGCAGCTTCTAGATTAAAGACAGACATTCATCTTAACACATACCCCACAATAACTTGAAGAATTTCTACACTATTCTAAAACATTCCTATTACTTTATTTACATGTCATCACTTCAGGGAAGTTTCAAAGAAGAAGGAAAATAGTTTTGATCATTTAAGGAACATAATTAAATACGGTAACATGACAAGTACGAGCCAGTTCTGGCCTAACGCGTATATGTCACTGCAAAAAATATCTCTTCAATTTTCAATACAATCAAATCAGTGGAACATTCTCATAACATGAGACTAGTCAATTTTAATTTAACAAAACAACAGTTTTTCTTTTTTGAAATGTGCACAATGGAAATTCAGGGATGGACAAAAGATTCATCTGCTTTCTCAGCAATACTTAAAAGTATGTAAAACAGGAATCAAGACAGACTAAAGCCTCACTTTAACATCTGAAATTTAAATCCCTTGTTTTCTGAATTATCTTTTCTACAGGTGTCAGTAAACTGATTTGTGCAAAAAAGAATTTTAAGAAAAGCTAAGGCCTAAAAAGAAAAAAAAAAATAATTCCATTTACCCATGAAGTAGCACTGGACATTCCTTAAGCCTAGTTTATGTTAACTGCAAAAAGAAAAAATAGCTTTCAAACAAAAAATATAGTCCAAATGCACAGGAGTAATTTGGAGGGAGGGCAAAGTCACGATTTATAATAATCTGCAGCAGACAACAGCTAATCTTTAAAATGGAATAATATATGAAATTGCAGATAATCAATTTTTTATTAAAAAGCCTCAAATCAACTGGAGGTAACATAACTATTAACAACTGATCTCAATCAACTACGTTTTAACTTTTTCACAAAGATCAGAGGAAAATATGCAACATTTTAAAACACGACACACTAAATACTACTATGTCAAAACACCAGTATCTTTATGAGTCAGGACCTAAAAAATATCCACTACTTGGTATTTAGCATAGCAATTATGCACCGGAAACACCAAATTGAGTAATGAAGAAAGTTTAAAAGGCACCAAGTATTAAAATTGGATGGCATTCTACCAATGTACTCAGAATAGAACCACAGAAAATAACCTATGACTGGAACAGTGTGTATGACAAAAAAAAAAAAAAAATAGAACTAGAGAAAGGTGTAAGAAAAAAAAAAAAAAAAAGAAAAAAGAAATCCCAGGCAAGAAAAGTTGCCCATTTACTTCTTACTGAGTTATGTACGGATCAGCAAAATAATTCTGTAAAACATTTGGCTAAATTGCTACTTTGAGTGAATTCAGTGCAAGAAATTGTTTGAAAGAGATCACAGTTAATGTTTTAATATACGTTTACCAGATGTCAATTACTGTTCTTCCCCTAACAAAGCCAAAAAGAAACCCCAATGATGACATGAAGAGAAACCAGAAGAATTTTAGGTTATGTGGCAACAGACTGTTCATGCAGAGTAATTATACCATGAATAGAGATACAGCTGTTGTTTTTTGTGGTGGTGTTTTTCCCCACAAGGAATAACAACGATCAGAAGTTGTGAGAAGAATAAAGTCATTAAGCTTAAGTATTTAGAAAGCTAAATACATATCATAGAATCACAGAATGGTTTAGGTTGGAAAGGACCTTGAAGACCATCGAGTTCCAACCCCCCTGCCATAGGCAGGGACACCTCCCACCAGACCAGGCTGCCCAAGGCCACCTCCAGCCTGGCCTTATATCTGAGGGAAGGGCAGTAATTTACACAGTCTATTAAAAAAATGCAGAAACACTGCTATTTTCCATATAGGTATTGGAATTTTTCTTAGAGTCAGAAGAAGAAAAGTCTTTCAGACTTGTAATTTACATACAAGATATAAACATTCACCGTCATTCTTTAAAGAATGTCCATTTTAAACAGGCTGTTAAAAGCTAAAGCTCGAGACAAAGTTGCATTAATGCACTCTGGATATAATTCACAGACACCTTCTACAGTTCGAAAAAAAACCCCTCCACATTACTTACAAGGATTTTATTTATTTTTATTTTATTAGCAAAGTTTGTGTGCAAACTTCGTTTGCTTTGAAAACAAAGCAAAGGCGCCTTCATTTTAATAGTGCGTCTGGAGGTACTGTACACCAATAACATAGGCAGCACAAAAGCAAGACTGAGTATTGCAAGACCGGCTGCAGATGCACTTTTGCCACAACAATTAACAGAGCCTATGTTTCAGCTTCTCCAGGACAGATGTAATCTGTCTTTCACAGCTAACCATAAGATCTCAGGAGAAATACAACCACTTTTCCAAAAACAAAACAAAACAAAACAACAAAAAAAAAACACAAAAAAAAAATCAAAACAAAAAAAAAACCACAAAAAACCCAAAACCACCACAATTTTCTTATGCAGAAACTATTTCTTACTTCAGCACTGAAGTTATACTGAAGTTTCCCTGAAGAAGGAATTCTCCGCTTTGCCCTGTTCTTTGGGAGTTGTTGGTTTTGGAGGGTTTTTTCACGTTTAAGTACAAAACTTACAGCTTTGCCAGAGGCCTCCATGTGTTGGACAATGTGTGGTTGCACAGTACGGCTCACAGCGTGGCAGCTAGGCGGCACGACGACAGGAGCTCAAAAACTGTTACGAGACAGCCACAGTGGCTCTGAGTAGGAAATCTGGAGGCTGACAGAGCCCTATGGAAAATAAGAGGTATGTCTAGGGAAAGCTTAACTATTTCCCCAGATCTTTCTGTTGAACTGCCTTGATTTTGGAAAAAATCTTGTTTGGGGGAGGAGGGGGGAGAAAAGAATTTTTGTAAGAGTCAAAGACTGACCAACAATCTTCGTCTCCATGGGAATTAACAATAGGCAGCAAACATTTTTGGTCCTACAACAGTAAGTTTACAGTTCTGCTTCCCAGTGAAGATAAAAATTAATCATGTTACTTCATAAAGTTGAATAACATCCATTATTTGAGTGCACATCATAGTTAAAAAAATGAAGACAGTTTCTCCACTACAGTTATTTTTAAAAGACAACTAGAAGGTGGGTGGTTTATAAAAAGTCATAGAGCGAGGATAAATCTACCTACATCCATGCTGGTTCTATGAATTCTGCAAGAAGCAAGTATTCAACTGCACTCAGTCTGTAATCCAATTTATTTTTAAAATTTTGCTATTTCTTCACAAGGCAACTTTAGCCAACCTATCTTTGCAAAGTGTGTGACGCACACAGTGATCACATTCAATTATGAATCAGATGCCATACACAGATCCTATCCTCCAGGTGATTCCCATTTAAAATACTCTGTCTTCCATTAAACGAGTTGAAGGGAAGAGCAGCAAGTTTTGTTGTTGCTTTTGTATGAGTAAGCTGTTCATGTTTGCATAAAATATTGGTTAAGATGTATCAAATTGTGATTACAGATCAGAATTTATCTTACTAAAAAGTATTTTCCTTTATTGCGGGAAAGGACTATTAGAAAGAGGAATGAAAAAACCCAAACCTATCAGAAGTTAAATCTTAAACATCTACGCTTCAAGTTAAAATATTCTTTCCTCAACCCTCACATACAGGTTGTTTCATTTGAATGTGAATTCAGATTAAAAAAAAGTGAGAGGATTTAAGTACTGACTAGTTTAGCAACATTCTACGAAAGTAAAAATAATATTTTAATACCCAGAAAAGGTGTAAACTGTACCGGATGATAATGCAGCTGTCCTGCCATTTGATTCATCAAGTAAAACAGCAAAAGGGGCTGAATTCTTCATTGAGTACACCTACACAACTGTTTAACAAATGTGGATAAAGAAGGTTAACGAGAAAGCTATAAAAAATACAGCTATTGAGTAAGGATTACAGTAAGTAATCTATACAAAACTGTGCTGTTTTACTACTATTTAGAGACTTGTAACAAAAGTATATCATGCTACGGGTTAAAGCCCCACCTGAAAACTTACAGCAAAAGCGGTAAGTCAGCTGTGACGATACGCAGTTTGTAAGCAATGGCACTTCAGGAATAATCCATACTCCAAACAGGATTCAAACTAAAATCCCAATCTGATAAAAAGTCTTATAACCCACAAATTGCTATCTCTAGTAGATGACTAAAGTGAATTTTCTATTATAAATCAAAGATCAAGCTTTAAATTCAGTGCCTATTTATATTTGGCTGCTCCTATAACTTAACTAACAAACACAGAACTGTAGTGCACTGAACACCAAAAATTTAGAAGTTATCTCTGCTTCTAAACCAAAACTGTTATTCATGACAGTGTTTTAAACAGTCACAGTAGTGCTTCATGAAAAGCTCTAGGCAAAAACTAGCAGTACTGTTCCTTGTGCCTTCCGGTGACAAACAGCATCAGTTAAATGCATCAACTTTTTCTTTCTTTCTTTCTTTCAAATTAAAATCTGATTCTTCACATGACGTTATGCAGGTTTCCTTTCTTGGAAGCAGCTGATTTTTAGAACAAGCCTACAAGTCTCATTCTCGTGCCAGTATCTCCCCTTGTCAATACTGCAGAAACTGTACCATAAGATGTTTTATACATCTCATGTATAAATAAAAGCAAACTTCTCAGTAGCCAGTTATCACTTCTGGAAAGTAACTAACTCCATCTCTCAAAGACTACCTTGCATCTTGCTGTTGCAACAGCTGCATAACACAGAGTTGTGCGGCTGTGTGTTTCTTGGGTAGAGGCTGAGAATGGAGTGGTGTGTGACATGTTATGCAAGTAAGAAGAGTTTATTTCAGATTCGTACATTTAAGCTATTTCATTCCCAACTGAGGGAAGGTATTCAAACCTCCAGTACCCATTACCAAAGTTGAAGAATGCTTCTGGAGAATACATTAAGAGTGTTTCAACACACAAAGCTGGCCTGAAGTTCCCCAGAAATATTTTCCAGGATATGCCTATTCATCAAAATTTACAAGACTCTGCAAAACACTTTTAATCTGGTAAGAGGTGACAGACAACTTCACCATAGTCTGAACTGGCAAAGCCTGCCCCACTTCCCACCAATTTGACCTGCTCTGCTCTCAGCGGCACCTTCGCTAAGATAAATGGCGAGCAAAGCGCTTATTAAGTTCACGTCCAAAGATTTTCATCTCTTCAACAGATTTGCTTGACAGCCTCAGGGCTCATCCACAGCTTATCAAGAAGCTGACAGGAATCAAGGCTCTTAAATCAACCAGTGCTGCCCACTGCCTTTGATCCACACCACAACAGTAAATGCCGCAACTGTGCCATACCCTTTGTCTGTAAAGAATACATTACCCCCGCAAATTATGAAGAAGCATACAGAGCTGTTTTCTGGCCATCTGGGTCTATGCTCAGTATGTTGGAACCAGTGTTGAAAACCAAAGCTGTAAGGTGTATGAAATGCCGCCAAAACAAATAGATTCTCAAAGAATTTCCAAATATACTCAGCAAAGCAAAGTAGTTTTGATTTTCTTACTTAAGTGGAGTTTCCTTCTTCTCTGTGCTCAGGAGCAACTTTACGGCAAAATGGAAGAGACATACTGTACCCTAAGTCTGCTGAGAAGCAAACTGGAAACTTTGAAAACAAAACCCAAGAGCTGTACATGCAGAGACTGAAGGGCAGGATACATACTACCCCAAAACATATTTTTAATTAAGTAGAGTTCATAAATGCATTCTCTAGAAGTTAATCAGTAGGTGAATTTGCTGGAGGGTAAGGCCAAGCAGCACTGCCTTTTAAGCATTACATATTTCTTGGCCTCTCACTAAAAAAACTGCAGATGTTTATAACAGTAATCAGGCAGCGATGCTTTTAAACATATTTGCGAATATTCTTTTTATCATACACCAGATAAAGGCAAGGACAGTTCAGCAGTCAGACTAAACAATTCCGAGTCCAAACTCGCACACTAAAGGTATACTTGGAGTTCCCTCGATAGTGCCAAGAGCCGAAAAGGCAAAGCTCCCAATCTAAATAGACATGCAATAGAACCAACTGACTGGTGCCACAGAATAAAACAGTTGCCTACAGATTTTTCACCTAAAAATGTCCACGATGTGTTAAAGAACTAATTTCTGGTCTGTGCACAACTAGTCCTCCTAACTAAAGGATATAAAATAAGTAACTGCTGAAAAGAGGACACTGTTCATTCATTTGTCGCTCCATTTTCAGGCTACAAAATACCCATTTCTATTTTTTACCAACAGAAAAACAAAAATCGTATTTAGTTCACATAAGAGCACGACACAGCACCCGAGTCAGTTTTTGAGAAGGAACGCTCAATGGCATTACAGCAAAGTTTCTACCCACTACCTATTAAACTGGACCCTGAGAAACTAATCACCGATTCCTACAGCTGCCTAGGAACGTATGGATTATGGGAGAAGCCGCGGGATTAAAGGCTAACACTTAACTGTAAGAAAGGCATAAATCCCGCAGGAAGCATCTGCCTCGCAGCCTGCCAGCCCGCCTTTTCCCCGCAGAACAGCCGCTGCTCTCCCCCTCCGCTGCCGGAGAGACGAGCAACCCCCTGCCCCGCCGAGAGGGGCGAGGAGGAGGGAGGACGAGGGGGAGCCCCGGGGCTCGGCAGCACCCGGGGAGGAGGGGGGACAAATCGGGGGAACGCACGAAGTCTTGGGAGGAAGAACCAAAAACTACGAAGACCGAGCGAGCTGAGGAAACGCCTCCTGCCCGGAGAGGGAAGCGGGGACCCCCTCCTCAGCCCACCCAGACGGTATCTTTGCCTAAGAGGCACCGTCAGGGCAGAGACCCGGAGGAGGGCCACGGCGCTTCGCCGCTGTTTCGGAGCGCGGCTTCCCCGGAGCGCTGCTCCCCCCAGGGCAGCGCCGCTCCCCCCAGGGCAGCGCCGCTCCCCCCAGGGCAGCGCCAGGCCTGCGGGCGCCCACAGATGACCCCGGGACCGCGCTTCCAGCGCGGGGGGCGGCCGCGCAGCACCAAGGCGAGCGGGCGGGCGCCCACCCGGGCGCGCTTACCTGCAGCACCAGCGGCTCGGGGTTGAAGGCGAGGGTGATGAGGAGCTGCATGCGCTCCGAGTCCTTCAGGTTGCGCAGCAGGAAGCTGCCCGAGTCCTTGGTCTCGGCGTAGCGGCGGACCAGGCGGTCGAGCAGGCGCTGCGAGGGGCAGTGCACCAGGTCCGACCAGCCCTCCACGGCGTCGGGGGTGAGGAGCCGCACGTCGCCGTTGAGGCTGGCGAACTCGGTGGCGTGCAGGGCCTGGAGGAGGTCGCAGCGGCCCCTGCCGGTGGCGCGGCGGCAGATCTTGGTGTCGATGTCGGCCAGCTCCTGCGCGGAGCCCAGGCGCTTGAGGACGACGCGGCGGCTGCCCTCGCGGGGCTCCCCGTAGCGCGCGAAGTAGACGTTCTTGACGTTGAAGAAGTCGAAGAGGCGCAGGCGGCCCCAGCTCTCCAGCCGCAGCTGCCCGTTGAGGAACTTGCGGCACCAGCTGGTGCCCCAGCAGGCCGGGCACTTATTGAGCTGCAGGAACCGCCGCTCCGACAGCTCGTTGCGCTGCAGCGAGGCCAGCAGCGAGTGCGTGTTCAGCACCAGCGCCGCCGCCAGGCTGCCCAGCACCGCCAGCTTCACGTAGCGGTACAGCCGCCCCAACTTCAGCGACACCAGCCGCAGCATCGTCCCGGACCGGGCCGGGCCCGGTCCTCCTCCTCCTCCTCCTCCTCCTCCTTCCCCCCACCCCCCTC